>JTDE01003564.1:0-17259 GCA_014338405.1 Paragonimus skrjabini miyazakii
GAATGTTTTTGTCTTTGTGGAACAACAACGTTTTTTTTACTAACATAAACCTGTTTAAATTAGACCCCATCTATAGAAACATTTGTTGGGTTCTGGTAGATAACGGTCCTTGTATAACTCCCTAACCTGTAAATCAACAATCGAGGAGCGGTAGTCGAGTATAGTTTGGCAACAGTCCCATAATAATTCGGGTGATCAGATCAGATTTAGTTATGCATTATAAGATGAAAATCCAATAACCGGAAATCAAACGTCTTTATAACATGAGATTACCGTCTATTCACAAGTTGTTTTCAATTCATTTAATCTCAGTTGGTTATATTCCAACTGACAGTACACATCCAAAATGTTTGCTTGAATTCGGCCACTTATTTTATATAATAAAACAAATTGCAAACTTACCACTAAAATGTTTATCGGACGCATGATAGATAACCTTTAGGGGTACACATACAAAGCGGTTAGTGCAAACTACTTATTCCTGAGTGACTTGGCTGTTACAGCTGAAAAAGCTATAAATGCTGAGTTATACCTCTCCCATAATAGTTCTGAAGTTTGCACGATGATCGATGTAATATTACTTCCGTTTCCAAGTGCAATTATAGTAGGCTTTCCGTCAATCCGGTCAACATTTTCAATTTTAAAAATATAGATCGCATTATTGCGTTCAAGAGTACGGTTAATCTTGAGATTAATTTTAGTAACTAATTAAATACGAAATGGTGATAGAACAAGCTCGCAATGATTTGTTTGCTGATTGTATCCGATCATTTTGGCTTGATTCAAAATTATTCGGAACCATGTGGAACTGTCTCCTAATCATTATAGTTTTCATACTGTACACTTTTCACCTTCAAACTTCATACGACAACTTTCACCGGTTTGCTATGACTCATTGACGTTTTTCGGTTGTTTTGAGCAAACTTGTTTCGATACGTTGTGTAGCGTATCGAAAGCCACAGGAAGGAGGGAGTATTTATGACTGACCACATTAACACTAACGGTCTAAATATCATGGCTTGTAGGAACACTTTTGCATAAAGCAAGGTAATTATGCATGGCCAAATGTGTAAAGTATGAAAAACAGCTCCTGAGCAAACTTGTTTCGATACGTTGTGTAGCGTATCGAAAGCCACAGGAAGGAGGGAGTATTTATAACTGACCACATTAACACTAACGGTCTAAATATCATGGTTTGTAGGAACACTTTTGCATAAAGCAAGGTAATTATGCATGGCCAAATGTGTAAAGTATGAAAAACAGCTCCTGAAGAATATTCTCTTTGCGACTGTGCATCTGGCTAAGTTTGAGTAATCACGCTGTGAAGAACCGGTGGATAAATCCATACTGCATTTAACACCAAAGAAGCAGGTTTTTATTAACGATCCTAACATAAAATGAACAGTCTTCCAGCGACGTAAGTCGAACATTAGAGTCTGTCGAACATGATCTTGCTATCTTGTTATCTACTTTCCGGACTCGCTCTTATGTAATCACGGGTCCAGATCAAAGCTGAAAGTGACGAGGTTAATGTAAACCTAATAGGCGACAGTTCTTCCATCAACTCTCAGCCTAACTCTCTGCAAGACGCAGGCAACAGTGATTTTTATTGCTGAAAGTTCCAATCCGTAGCTGCCGTCATGATATAGGGCCTAAATGGCTTAGTAAGCGTTAGAGCATATTGATAGCTGTTTTCATATTCTATAGAGACCTTTCACTGGGTTGTAGCTGGCCTACATTGTTCGGACAATTACGCCACGATGCAAAATGTCACGGAACTGCATGTGTCCACTTGCTTTATGTTACTCATTCTAATTGCCAAGGGTGGGCAGAATGACGACAAATGATTGGAACATTAGTATTAATGAGTAATAAATGGCGCATGAGGACTAATAATGGGAACAGCTAGTCTAAAATTCATCTGAGCAGCCTAACTTACAGTTTTTTGAGTGGTTTACTAGCTGCTGCCAATTTGAGCTATTCCCATTAGTTTGAATAGGTAGATCAAGCGATATCGCCCGATCGAGTGTGTGCAAGGGTGCAGCTGCTTGCTTGCCTTGCAGGTGTCTGCGAACTAACTTATTCTCGTGTTTAGAAACCATTGATTTGAACACTAACTCTTTTGGGAAATTGGCTGCCACGGTTAAAGAAATCTACACACTTTGCAATATACGTCAAAGTACTGTGTTAGTGAAACGTCTTAAAGGAGATTAAGTGTTTTGAAGTGGTGTATCATACTGCTCGTGTTTACCTCACTAACAGATTGTAGAGATAATAGTCAGGTCACTAAATTTTCTTCTGTTCTTTGGTTTTACACATTATAAAGGATGAAAAAGATAATCAATAATTGTATGAACCGTAAGGTTCAGGTGCATTTTTGTAGTGATCTAGTGAACGAGTATTTGAGTCAAACAATCAATCAAGCTAACAGATGAGTTTAGTTTCGCAAGTATCGCAACAGTTGAAACATGGTACCAAATGCGTAGATTTTCTCTCTTACTTAAGTGAAATACACAAAATACTTCCATAATCAAGTTGTACTAAGGTGCTGAAACAAGAATTACCATTCCATTCAATGTTTTTTCCAATGTAATGTGCTAATAGTACCTTACCCTTGTAGAATGATTTTGTGTTATACTTTTCAACCTGCTTTTGTTCCTAACTAATCGGTGAATTGCTCTTCAATTCATGGAATGCAGTGTGTGACAGAAAAATCTTTCCTGTAACTCTTCAAGCGGACAGGTTGTAGACAACAAGGAAGACTTCATTGTTATTCACTTGGTTATCAATGCTACTTAGGTGTACAACGACAGGCAGTTGACAAATACTGTCACGTTAAATTTAAGCCACTTTGAAGTGTGTTCTTTCAGTTATCTGGTCGATCGTTTAAAGATGCAACGTAAATACCCTTCTCATCTTTTAAAAATGTTGCTTTAACTTTGATGACGTTTTAAAGCCATGTCCATCTGAGTATGAAGTATGAATTTAAATCGTTCATCATTATTTTGTCATTTTAAATTTATTGGAAGTGCACCTTATGTTTTACAGACAAGTACCTTCCTTCAGTACACACTGAATGATATTTATCATAGCAATTTCAGTGGCAGAAAATGTCCCGAACCTGCGACCGAAATCTTCAAATTCTGTTGCTTATCAACATCACTACTTTCCATTAAAACATTATCCCTAACACTGTGTATCATCATGAAACCTTTAGAGAGCATCCATTCGGAAAGCAAACAAATCGTTGGTTAGAAGCTGAACTACTTCGTGACACAAAACAGACTAAACATTCTGTCAAGGATGAAACTGTAGGTCTCAGTAATGGACAAACAAGTCCTGGCAACAAACCCAGTCGCTTGTCTCGAAAAACTCGGCTATCCCCTTGTTTATGTGATACTTTCTAAATGTATTAACGTTTTCCTACCAAAATAAGGCAACCCCCACATCTCCCCCGTGCCACAATCCCATCTACAACCATAACTTCATCTGTGTGGGTGCTGTGAAGGTGCTTGCATAGTCATTAATAACTCATAACACTTCGGTATGACTGTTGTCAATGGGATATTTTGTGGATGTTAATGTCATTTGCAGTTGTTATTTCATACTGACTCACGAACGCAAACTGACCATGGGGAAATTGACAAGCTGTAGTATAACAGTACACCAAACAACACTACAAACAAACTCTTCCAAAATGAGTCACTTTCTGAACTCTAAGTAGACTCTACAAAATCATTTAAAACCATCTACTTGAGTTTGTCCTCTGAACTGTGCTTGCAATCTATGCTTGGAACTCTTATAAAGGCGCTCATAAGCACCCATATTTGGTTATCACAAAAAGCACCGTTACATATGGCTGCGTAACAAAAATAGTAGGCAAACCTAGTGATTCACCAGTTTGAGCAACTCGTCTTGTCATAGAATAAAGCAAACTAGCAGGTGGTAATATCCACAAAAATGCCTTGGAAGTCACACAGGAATTTGTCATCTGTTTTAACTTCGTGAACTTTTTCTTAAGGATGAACGATATTTCGTTGCTATCCAAGATGCCGGGGCATCATTTAGTAAAAAAACCCAGGTGAACTTGTTTACCGTACAAGGTGATTTGCTGATAGCTAGCTTTTGATATGAAAAAGCTGCAGACATCAAGCAGGAAGGTTAGCACTGTGCAGTTTTTCCATCCATAGCAATTTATAGGTGATTACGTTTTCCGTGCGTAGATGAAATAAAACTCACTTAGTCATTTTGTTCCGAACTCACCCCAGTAAAGGAAATAATAGTTAATTATAAAACAACTTCGGTAGAAAAAGATCGGCTAGTGAAATCAAACTCAATACGGCATAAAAGGCACATTTCGAGGCATTTAGTTAAATTAGCTGTGATTTCCGCAATTTACTTTGTCTAACAACTAGGTCATTAGATAGAGATCAGTGTCTGACTGTTTCATTCATCAAACATCAATCACGGTAACTCACATAATAGAAGCTGAAGGAAACAAGGAGAGAGAAACGAAGGCACCTACAACAGATTGTAGTTGAAAGGATGACAGCTAGTGTTATCGACTCGAATGTGGTAGAGCGCTGTGTACAATCAATTGCACACACTTATTTCGTCTACTTTTTCACAGTTATTAATAAAAACCAGAAGAGTCAGTATTTCATTGTTGGCGTGCGTAATCTCATTCTTTGCAACAACAGTGTCTAGTCCACTGTACGCATCTTCTATGAATAACGTGAGAAAACGGGTATAAGGCACGCTACCGCATTATAAAAGTGTCATATATAAGGTATTTGCGGAGTTGATGTTTTTTTTTTTCATTTTCTAATATTTCTGCTCGACAGCCTCCCAGAAGTGTTCAATTAAACTGAATCTGCTAGTCTAATCTGGCAGTACAGCTGGGTCGTTAAACTTAGTGGTCGCAATCAGAATGAAAGAAAAGCCGTTTTTCAAATTATTGTATCGTAAGCCTTCCTAAAACAACAGCAAACGTTTTTGACTATACTTGATCACGTGGCAGCAACTGCTCACATCTCCGATGGAATTATTTGCAATAGTACCGTCTGTGTAAATAATTTTTCTTCCAGTGAACACTCTAGTTGGAACTATTCGATTTTCATTTGAATTATGTTTTCAAATTATCTTATTCCGGATTCGCAACAATCGTCACTTTGCATTTGCCAGCTTTCTGAAACGTAGTCCCCATACAATTGGACTGGTCAGTGAGTGTCTAGTTTATTTGAACTGGAAAGTTGATCATAGTGTGATCATAGTGTGAGTACTCAACAGAACAAGAAGAAGGATTTTGCTATCAAATAAGTGGTTGAAATGAACAAAATCTAGGAAGGATATATCCAGTGTAAAAATGGTACGTGAGCCAGCAGTAGTATAGGTCAAATTCACCTGAGTGGAGATATCTAGTAACGCACAAACTAACCGTGAAAAAACTGCAGGCTTTCACGAGAGTCAATCGAACGATCACACACAAGACTTTTGAGGGTACGTTCCATAGAAAGATTTTATTCGGAGATCAAATGAAAAGAAAAGAGTAAACCATGTAAAATTCACCCGAAACAGAAATTGGCTTTCCAACCTATAAGTGCGCCTGTAACCATGTGTTAGTTTTGTGACCGTATTCGATAAAGTGCATTTTATGCCTCGGTTGACAGAAAAGTACGCTTGCACTCAAATTGTCGATATCTTTTTGCAACATGACGCTTATGAGCAAGTTGTTTAATTGTAATCCAATTGTGAAGTTGAGTTGTGATGTTCGTTTCACTGTAAAAACATGTTTTGAATTAGCTACCCCAGTTTGATAGCTTTGCTTGACTAAAGGAATTCAGTTGGCAAAAGCAACACATACATGACTGTCAGTATGTTTCAAAGTTTAATTCAAATCCTTATTGATAAAGGCCGTTTGAAGTAATACAACTCATGATAAATAAAGTCGACGAACCAGAGCCAACTGTTGGTAATCAGCCATCAGATGAGACAAGATGTATTCTCATGCTTGGCATGAGTGATTTCGTCTGAGGCCTCTCCGAACAATTCGTCAACAATACAATATTTTCGCTAAAGTATCTCTTATCTAGAAAACCCAGCCTGTTTCCTTCAGTTTGTGATTTTTTACCAGCGTACGACACAGAGCCTTGTAAGCTTTTGCTAACCAGTAATCGTTTGATTATTTCAATAGTATATCCAATTAAGACAGAACAACCTTTTTCTATCACCTACTTCAGAACCCTGACGGTTACTTTACAAGATTCTTAAATTATAGCCTCGTTCAACTTACTCAGCCTTTTAATCATGTTTGTCCGATTTTTTCTAAACGAGACATTCACGCACATGTGATAAAGCTTCCCTAAAAGACCTTGGCGATCAAGATCGAAAATGGCAGAAAACTGTTACAGTTGTTAACAGTTCTCGACAATGGTTGACGTTTACCACTACCACCTGATTGTCACTATTTTAACTGAGCAGATTAACTGACAAATTATGCAGTACTATGCGAACAAAAAATATATTATATTGGAAATCACTTCTGTTTCAGCTAACCAGTGTGTGTTTTTGTCCTGATGTCGTTGTATTCAATGAATAAGTTTATTTCTCGTTGTTTACAAAGTCAC
This sequence comes from Paragonimus skrjabini miyazakii, assembly GCA_014338405.1. Lineage (NCBI taxonomy): Eukaryota > Metazoa > Platyhelminthes > Trematoda > Plagiorchiida > Troglotrematidae > Paragonimus > Paragonimus skrjabini miyazakii. Next base: position 6,627 of record JTDE01003564.1, read on the forward strand.
TAGTAAAGTGGTTGACTGTCTGCCGTTGACGTCGTAATCATGGGCTAAGTTGACACGCATTTACCATTGCCGCCAGTAGACTGTTGAAAGAATGTGTAAGATCATTATGATACAAGACACATTTAAGGCACCCAAGAAGCCACTAGGATATGTCTTTTCTCATGTTGTAGGTACGGCTGATATTTTAAATAACCCATGCATTTTTAGATTATGTGTTCACAGCCACTTTAGTTACACAATTCATTCAAAGTGCACAGAGTGAACTGGATAAATAGAACAAAACGATGCGAACAGGCTGAAATGACAGCATCAATCTTCGTTTCTTCCTAGATAACTCCGATTCTTCTTGTTAGCACACTCGATGTTCGTTATACCGGACAGTTGTTTTTTGACCAAGTACAGGAGGAACGGCTCGGATCAACTGCATGAGATTTTTTCCAGGACTCCGAGTTTACATCAGGCCATTTGCTAGTACTTGTTTGTGGTACTGTCGTGGGAACACATTTTAGGAGATGTTGGAGCGGTCACTGATGCAAAAACTGGTCTGTTTGGCTAAAGTACATATCATTACAATGGCTAGTGAAGTGAGAGATAACGCATGATAAGTGGTTGTAAAGTGAAGCGTCACCCGAGCTTAGGAATCTTGATTCTCAGATCCAAGTTAATACACGTGTTTTTGTAGCAGGGTAAGAGTGCTTCAAAGCCAGTGATGTACTGCAGTTGTTAGATCATCCACACGAAAAGGTAGTTTGAGAAGATTCATCCAATTAGATAGGGCAAATGCTGAAGGATTTTCCCAACTTTAATTCAGCAATAAACGACCACAAAATGCTGAAAGTAGCATTTCGTGGGCAGAAGTTACCTGAACACCGTTGCACTTGTTCCAATTTATATTTGGTGCGCGTTCGTTCGGCTCAGCTGAACAAGTTTTCATCAGAACGTTTTCGTAAGTTGGACAAATTGCGGTAACCAGTGTCTTTGTGAGCAAACGAGAGTAATTCAGATTATAACTTTGTCCGGGGCTTGGCTATTTTTCTTAATACGTTACTCAGTCTGTTTAATTTCGGTGCCACGCCAATTAGTATGTACGCTTACTTACTTTCAGTAAGCGATTAACAAACTGATATACAAGTTACATCATAGTTACTTTTATTGTAAAAGTCCACGTAAGTGGGAACATGGTAAGGTGAGGAAGTTCTTAAGGTCTAGTATTTCAAAATGTAGATGAATACGAGCTATTCGGAATGGACAACACAACGTTTCTGAATTATCGACAAGCATCACTTTTATATCCACCAGTATAGTGCAAGCAGGTTAGTTTTTTCCATCTGAATGCAAGCAGAAGTTGCATATGCATCAGATGTTAAGATGTTTACAGTTGGACCTAAAGAGCCGCTCTTAGATCATTGGCTTGCTTGCTAATGGTTTAAAGCGCTGGGGCTAGCTATATAAAATACGAACACGCCAAAAAATTCTAGGCATGCAAAGTGCTTTCATTTGATTGAGTGGACTTCTCAGACACTGATAATCGTCTGCTCATATTAGGCCAACCCAACCGACGTTATAATCGAAGTGATCAGATACACACAATTCTTTAGATATCAACGTAGACCACATATAATTGATAGGGCTTATATACCCCAAAAGTGATTTCAGTGGGAGTATCTCTATGCTAGCCGACAAGAGGAGAATACGTGCAAAAGGTCCACTCCGTGTCCTGATCTAAATGACTGAACAGTACCGGCGCTTGTTTTAGAAGACAAACAGGTTGGTACCAGTTTAACAACCGAGCATAAAATGTTTTTCATTCAGAAAGCGCAGAAATGATCACCAGGCTAGCCGTGCAACCAACAGAGAATTAAGTCAATTTGACAGCCACTTAATTGTCAATAGGGTCGCTTCATCTCAACGGTGTGAACAGACGAAAGTAACCATGTTTGAGAAGGTCTTACACTCTACGTTACTGTTAAGTGAGTAAATACTGCAGGCTGTTCGGCTGATAAATTCTACCTCAGTTAATGGTCAAATAATGAGCAGTTGCTTATACTCCCTCTTGCTGTTTTGTACGCGAACAACTCAAATGAAATTGGTCTCCAAGAAAAACTTATCAGACAAACAGTGAACAGTCACACGATCAGCCACTCAGTTGCATTTACTTAGTCACGCTGGGGATAAAACGAGCAGGGGTTGTATTGATCAGCGGAAATCGACTGTTATGAAATTCGTGAATGCATCCTGCTTTACGATGTCCTAGAATAAAGGGCGTGCCACTTTGAAAGTAAACTATGGTAACAGCTTGATTAAAACTGCTCACTGAGTTTCTAGTTTCCAAATGAATGGGTTGTAAGTTTCCCTCCAAATGCTTTAACTCGTAGTCGTCTATTTCGTATAAGAGTGAGTGTGGGATTTGTTGAAGTTCGTCTGGTATGTTTTTGTCTTTTGTGTGGTATGATACGGAACGATGAATCCGTAGAGGTGTGTTTGGTTTGATTATAGAAAGCCGATAATTAATCTGCCTTTATTTCTTTGCCGTATGCAGTAGACGATCATATCGAATTTTGTACCATAACTGCACATAAAACCTATACTTTCTTCCTTCGTACAACTATAATTGTCTATTTGTTAAAACATCCTTCTTAGTGTTGTTGACACGTTTTCATCATATGTACCGATTGTTCTAATGAGGTCATTTTCTATTGATTGGTGGATGTTTGTGAACACATGCTTATTTGCCCCATTTTGAACTCCTTTGCTGGATAAATTCTGCACCCGGATGATTCACATTCAAGCTGAGACAGTACTTTTGTTGCAATTTTATTAAACAGTACCGTATAAATTCTAATCTTTTCGTTCGCCCTTTCTGACGTTTTTTGGATTTGGAAGAGAGTCCCGTTAACCCGATCGTCTGAATAAGCGTTATTGGAATTGTCGAATACGCGTTACTCATTGAATTGTCCTAAATCGCTAGGAGCGATTTAATAGTGAGTGTGTTGAGTGATAGAAGTTAAAATAAACCACTCCTTTGCTATCAACTTTCTTGCTGTACATTCGAATACAATGTTTCTGCTGATTGGTCCACTGCCGTAAACACTGTAAAATATGATCTGACGGTTACAGCAGTCAGTGATCTGGTTATCTTGAACTACCCCTTTCTTTCACTGGGTTAGACTGGCAGATGAAATAGAGTACAGAGAGAGGTGCAAAAGCAAGTGGACAACAAGAAGAAAAAGTTGCTTTGTAGTTTGACTCCAATCAAGCCGCAAGCTGAATTTCCAACAGAACTAGAGTAACTCAGCCATCAGCTATCGACAGATCACATTGGTACTCCGACAGACAGTGGCAGGGGGAAATGACAACTAAAACAGAATTTGTGCATGCGACTTGCGCGTGCAAATGCGTTGTTGGGACAGTTTCAACCATCCTACTCAATTGTACTTCTTAAGCTAAGATATGTTAACCTATTAGTTGATTGCAGTCATCTGGTCATTCTCATAAACAGCCCCTTAATCTGATCTAGGTTTTATCCTCGTAAAATAAAAATGTGGATTTAAGTTGCGGTCGTTTTAGTCTTATAAAATTAAGAAATATAACATTGAAACTTGCAAAACTCAGACTTATTGATCAACATTGAAGATAATCAGTTGATTGTTCTTTTGACGATTGAAACAAGGACACAGCTTATTATATACTAACACCATCGTAACTTGGTGATACGTGCCATTGGCTTAGAATAAACCTTTAATGTTTATAGTTTATACTTATGTTAGCAGACTAAAACATGCAATTGCATGAAATGTATGAATGGTCTACATATAATATATAATGATAAAACTCACGTACATAACGCATACTTCAAAAGAGGCTAGTTTAACTTAGGCTTGGATAGACCCTATCTCCCCGAAATATGATTGTAAAACAACCCGCAGCAGAAAGGCAATTAGAAACAAATAGTGGTGATCCATATCATTGCAATAAATGGGATGTAAGGTAGTAATTTTACAGTTCTCGTCTACAGAAGCCGAAGGACTGAGAATTATGTAAGCGAGTTCAAGAAAGCATGGAATGCAATAAAAAGTATTATATATGCTGCAGCCATGTATTCCATGTAAGTGAGCACACTAATTTCACGGATCATTTACGTGCTGTGAACGTTCAGTCAGCTAGGGTTAATTTTGAAGTGCATTCTGATGTGTACAGAAGCGACGCTAGTAATTCCTTAAAACTGACTAATGTCTCCACTGTTTAGTAAGCAGATTGGAGAATTCAGAAAGATAAGACTTCGACTCAGTGGAGCTTATCATCTTTGAATATCAAAAGCAATCGATATACCTGTTCAGCATGAGTGCCACCTTTGCGAATTTTCTATCGACAGTTGACTAACAGAACACGGAAGGTCATCGGAGCACCAGAGTACCCAGAACAAATGTTTTGAGCTTGTTGGAACTGTGATTGTGTTAAACATTGTCACGTGTAGCTCAGGTTTTCAGATCAAACGTAGCTGCGTTCAGAAGAGTACACGGATAATTAAGCCTCACGTGCAAACTGAACAGATCCACAATAAGGTGATGACCCACTAAAAGTACCTGCCTGGTAGTCACTCAGATCATTTTTGCCATCAAAACATGATGTAAAACTGTTTAACAATAACAGGTTCAAATGAAATGTACCTGCTTTTGTACCAGCAAACATCATCTGTTGCTAAACCGTTGAAGACAACGTTTCTCAACACTAAAACGTGGTCTACTAATCCTTTGTAAACTAGAATGCAAAACAAGCGAAGAAATGCACCATGTGAACAGATGATCCCGTAACTCAGAGACCGTAATTATCCTCGGGAACCGAAATTGTCTTATTACCACTTACGTGTCCTTAGAAAACAAGAATGGCGTCTTCGACAGCAATGACACTGTTGGGTTGCGAGTTGTGAGTTTCCAGTGGGGGGATGTAAATCGTCCGAAAATACTGCAGTGGTAACGTAGATTGTCAGTCATCTTCGCCAGGGCATTAAAAAACAGGTTAGAATAGTAATATGTAATGGGGATTGGATGAGATTACTATCCTCGATTTTAATAGTACATTTGTGTTGACGATTGGAACATGTACTATTGGTGCCGATTGCTAACCTGCCACAATTCTATCGACTACTTCTCGTAAAGCAAGAGGTAAACTGAATGAATTATCAATACTAGTGCAGCTAACAGTCGTTCACTGGAGCAATCTTTCCATTGTCTAATTCGCATGTTATCACTTCACTCAAGCGTTTTCAGTTAGGAACTGGTGCGAGGCTTTTATTTAGCCATCATTTGCACCTTTGACTAGTTTCGTAGGTTTGGCTGACGCTTTTTGTCATAGACTTAGACGTTCAATTCCTCAATTTTGTTGGATGATGACTCTTTACATCGCAGATCTTGTCTGCAATCTTTCCGCTCTTGGCTTCGACCGTACTTCACCAACGTGTCAAGATATATTAGAGAATGTTGAAATATGCATGCCTGCGACTTGATCATTCACCACAACAGTACATGAATAACAACGGTCACCATTAGCTACTGTAATGGTTCTTGTATCCATCTGTCATGTATAGACCTTAGTGATTGATTAGTGGCAGTATGAACTATTTGGAAGTTAGTGGATCGAGTCGAGTGAAAGTTTCCCCTCATGTGATCATGTTTTACCTGAAACGGAGTAATTAATGAAGCAGGGGGTAGGCGTCGTCTTTTAGGGTGATTTTGCAGAAGCTTTCTTGTCCTCGCCTGCAATGCAGTTGTTTGTTTACACACGGTAAAGTCCTCGCTGCTTAACTGTTGAACATAGGTACAGCATTTCATAAACGGTTCTTTATTCGTCATCCGCGAATCATCTTTAAACATGTGCTTCTTTTTGTATTCACAATGAGAAGCTTGTAACCGTTAAGCAATCGGTCTAAACTGTGGTCATTTCCAGCCGGTGAAGATCTTGACTAACCAGTTAACGCTTAACAAGACCGAAGTCAACGTCTAATTTAGTTAATTGTATGTAAGGTGATTGTCGGAAATGAACCAAGTTAAATTTTACAGGTGAAATCTTTCGGCACATATGGGGGCATGGCATTTTCAAGAGTATAATGAAAGACACGGGTGCATTCATTTGGTCTTTTTGCTTAATCATATTGGTTTATAAACTTATATTTGCTTTTGATAAACCCAATAATTTGGAGTAATGTATAGGTATCGAGAAATATGTTTAATATTTTGCTTTAAAAATTCAGTCTGAAATATTTCAAGTAGGTTGAAAATATACGCCGCAGAAATTTCACTTTAAATATGTACCGTGTCTCTGCGCCCAGAAGGGCCTATAAAAATCTCAAAATCCTGTACGACAATCAGTGGTAGGACAGAACAGTGCACGAATAACGCTAGCGGATCTGATGAATGGTTAGGAAGGTACCAACTTAGGATAATTTCTGTCCTAATACAAACCGCCCATACATTTCTAGAAACCCGAAGGCTCTGCTTTACGAGCGTTCATCTGTGTAGTATCAAACACGTGACGTCATCTACTAAGTCACTATAAAATACTGCTTTCAATAATAACCTGGTAAAAAAAATATTCACTTCACAATTCACACACATCCATGTAAGTTCTGCCATTTCATATGCAAAACGTCGTTATCTGAATCAGACGACTATGTGTCCTTTCATAGTTCCTGGCGGAGTTTTGCTATACAAATAATTCATAGCAACACGTAAAGGATAACCAATTTTCCGCAATTAAATTCTATGAGCATTGAACAGTATGTTACATTTAGCTTGTTGGTTGAGCGTTTCATAACGCAAGCCGTTGAGACTATGAAAAGACAATGGCAAAAGCATTTTAATATAAAAAAAATAAACGATCTGATCACTGCAAAATAAATTGAACGCTGCCATCCTAAGCACCTTGACTGAACTTGGGATCGGAAACAAGAAAATAACAGATAAAGGCTAGTTATTCCATTGGGCTAGTAAAGTTCACGCATATTGTTTCCTGTATTATATCAACAGACAGTTTCATCTGAAATATGCGAAACTGCCATCATTTGCTAGTTATGCTCGATTACTGACAGAATATGTTTTACGCACACATGCACTTCGAAGCAACTTTAGCCAGTGGACAGAACTGCCAACACAATCAGTATCCAATAACCTTGGTTGGGCGGTATCAGCAAATCCGGGTTCGTTTAGGTTAAGATCGAAATTGTTTATTTACATATGAAATTTGTTTTGTTACTTTCGAAACGGAAACAATCCGGCCTACTGTTTTTCATGAGTGCCGACCATTTCAGTGCCAAGTTGTTGATTTCAATTGCGTACTTTTAAACTGACCTACCTTGATCACGCTAAACATGAGTGATTTGTTAGCTCCCAACCAACACACCTGATTTAATTGCTGTGTGGATCACCATGTGTGCGGTAGTAATCAGCTAACAGTTGCCAGTTAACAGGCAATAAGGACGGGGAATAATAAACGGAATGACCAATTCATATAGGAAAATTGTTCACCGTATCAAAAACGAGTATACCGGGATAGTTATAATGCTTCTCAACTGACAGCTTGAAAAACACCGCATGTCTATTACCAGGGACCAGGTGAGTCTAATGAAATTGACAAAACTACTCCGTTTTCTCTTATCATAATCCATTAAGAATAATGTTATTTTTTAGCATTTCAGCATGCACTGTTTTTCTGTGAATCTTACAGGTTAGCATCATTCACTTGCTTAACGCAACACAACTCTATGAAAAACTTCAAATGTGGCAAAGCTGATTTGGCAGCATAAGGCGGATCAATCATTCAGGAGTCCAATTCAGAGAGATGAATGCAAACGAATGCATATGGAAATGCTGGGGTAGGGAGCAAAATAACATCAAGAGTATTCACATGGTGTAAACTGGAGCTGAGCAAGTTCGCTTACGGACTCCAGTCTTGTTGCCTAAACTAAGTGATTTGATCTTTCATCAGCACACGGTTAACGGTTCGCGCAACATGAGTAGTAAACGAGAGGGTAGTATTCAACAAAAATGTTGCGCAACATATCAGCAGACTAAAATGAACCAACACCGATAAAATGTATCCATCACGGTGACTGAGTGGGTAGGTAACATGTAGACTGAGTAGACAAATGATCGACAATCTGAGAGCAGGATCCGTGCTCACTTTTATGTCATACAGTCATCACTGATCACCTATGTTGTTAACGCTTATTCAAGAAGCGCGTACTACCTATGCATTTAGAACGCTGCAGCGCATTTCGTATGTTAATCTTGCCCAATTTTTGTAAAACCTCACTGTGTGATCCTTCAACTGTGATAATTTCCAGACAGGAATACCGTATGATCGAAAGTAACACTACCAATGCCCATCCAAACAGGTTGTTTCATGATGAAAAGGTACTATCACAATATCTAATGCATACTTCGATTCACTCACTCACCTGATATCAGTCCAATAATTCACTCTTTAATTCATATTAACCTAATGGTTCTCAGGATAGCAGCATTGCGGATATCATCACATCTTGGTCTGACGCTTTTAACGGCTGACCAGCGGGTACGCAAGGACTAACAATGTAGCCTATCGATAGTAGGCAAAACAGTCTTCATCAAAGATGAGTCAGGTCGATCTTAATATGTATGAGAAGAAAGGCACAGGTGTTTATAGAATAAACTGATTGCGATTACGTCAGTGTTTTGTTGCGCCATCTGAGCCGCTTTAATTTGCCATTTCTAAGACGCATCTTGTGTATTCGGTGGTCGGACATGATTTCGAACACTGAGGTACTGCGGGAGCGAACTTGAACGGGATGGAAGCCTTGCTGATGTTCAATCAGCTTTGTTGGCTGGGTCATGTCCGTCGGATGGGCGATGACCGTATCCCAAAGCAGTTGCTGTATGGACAAGTGAGATCAGGTAAACGGAATCCTGGTGGTCAGAAGCTGAGATACCAGGATGCTGTGCAGGTAAGTCTGTCACGTTGTAAAATTGATTTTAGATGTTGGGAAGAATTAACGTTGAACCGGACTGCCTGGTGGAATACGATTCGGACGAGCGTCCGCGAGTTCAATAAGTAGTTATTGCGCGACCGAGAACGAAAGCGCGTGGTACGCAAGGGAACCATCGGTGCCGTAGGTCGTGGTGACATGACTATATGGCGTTGCGATGTGTGCGGTCCTCGAATGCACTGACCGTTTGGGATTAGTAGGTCACCAGCGTACTCATAGTGCACCGTCGGCTAGGAAACAACGAGTACGTTAGGCTCAGGTGGGTCATATCAGCATATCCATTCTATTTTTGATAATGATTGTATCGACCATGACCATGGTCGTTTGGTAACTAATCCGCTTCTCTTTTCAGAAACTTGATTGTCTATAGTCTTTTACTTGTTCTTTCCTTGAGTATCCTTGGTGTATTGAATGATGAATCGTCTGTCTGATCTTTTTGTAGTTCAACTTTGAATTTTGTTTTTCAACTTTATCCTCTCTAGAATGCATTAACATGCATTCGCATACTGAAATGTTTCTTGTATTACATTTCACACAATTTTCTTCCTAGTATAGATCTTGTCATTTCAGCATCTCTCAGTGTTTATTTTCCGAGAGATAAGAGTTTCCTTTTCGTGCTAGCTGTTCAATTGGCTAACCAGCATTGGGCGGCTGGACACAAAGGCCTCACTCACACATCTACTGATCTTACTCCTTCGGGTTTACACCGGATACGTGGTGTGTGAGCGGAACCGCAAGTGGTACTGCGCAAGCCACTTTGGGTCATGGTTCAAAGTGCAGGGGTCCTTTGGCTACTGTCACTGTGACAGGCTAATCCGTTTCGGATGCCGTCAACCATTTCGTTGTTAATCATAAAGTTCTCAATTTTTGCTTTCCAATCACACAGAGCCGATGCAAAAGTGTAAGTTAGCGTAGAAGTAACAAGTTAATGAATATTCGATATTTAACAAATGATACCTAGATGTCTCATGGACAGCAGCTCTACAATTTCAGGTCTACTTCCATGCAGCATGGCGCTGCCAACCACCCTGTACACATTTTTCTAGCGACAGTGCACAACTGCTTGTGGTTGGTCGAGACACGACCTTTAACTTAAGGCCAAACCGCACAAAATGGACTACACAATTTAGTGAATAGCTTTAAGAATCCTCAAACCGGAAGTGTTGCGAATAAAATCAAACACGTTTTGTAACTCTATCTTCTCTCCAAATCATTTAGCTAATAGAAAGCCGATGATTGCTTGTCATAAGTACGTAATGTGCAGGATGAGTTACATAATCGTCAAGTCAGTTATCGGGTATGAGAGAGCAACTGCAGACAATAAAACCAAACAAGTTGTTGTGAACGAAAGAGTTAACCTCCCATAACAGTTAGCATTGAGCTGGTGTATGTAAAGTCGCTCTTATTCCCGACATGAAGCAGTTTGAACAGCTTCAAGTTGTTTAACCTGATTGAAGAACTTCAATCAACGCTCAAATCCATTCTGTCAACAGTGCAATCCTGGAACATTTTCAGTTTGTCCAATCTATACTGCTTCAGTTGTCCTTAATTGGTCAATCAGAGGGGAGAAAGTGAACAAAAATTGGGAACATCTGTGAGTCTAATTAGTGTTTC
>JTDE01003564.1:17359-46144 GCA_014338405.1 Paragonimus skrjabini miyazakii
TCCCGGGAAACAGATGGTCTACCTGCAGCCATCAAACAAAAGAAATCCTTTTGGCACGCCGCTGTGCCCTTCCCTCGTTCAATTTCTGTTATTAGTTCTTGAACTCCTCCCAGAAGGCAACATCGTTTGGTTCAGAAAATAGTGTTTTGTGATGTCGTTTTCTGCAGAGAAAGCCCTTCTGTTTCCCGGGAAAAAGTGTTCAAATCTAACAGGTGCGTAGCATATGATACAGACAGAGGTTTATTATTTGCGATAAACATATGTGTAAAAGTGTTAAAAAACTTGAATAATCTACCAACTGGAGAATGACTTAAAACCCACTGGTATGGATATAGATAAATAATTACATACTGGGCGAATTTTTCAACCCATGTAGGCAACCAACATGAGTAAGAATAGTTTTTTCGTTGTTCTAACGATCAGTGTTCTGTGAAGTTTTGTCCAATTGTCAAGGTGATCATGAAAAATGAAAAATGATTTTCCCAACGTCTCAAACCTAAATGCTGCATACAAAAATAAAAACTCAGGAACATTTACAACAGTTTTTGGCTTCCGCATTCACGTGTACTTTACACTCAGCCACTTTTTGATACAACCATCTTAATGCTGCTTGGACTTCACGTTTGCGAATCTGTTTGTCATCACATGGATTCAAACACCAGATTTCGTTCTCATGATTGAAAACCTATTAACAACTGGACTGGTCGACCACACTTTAGGTACTACTGAACGATCGTCACAAAGTCAAATTTGTTACCAAGAAATGCTTAAGTTGGTCGGGCAACTCCAAAGCCGACACGGTAAATTTTCCAGTTGTTCCAGTCAACATCCTTATTTTGAGGCAGTTTCTGAAAATAATTAACTTTCAAACAATTACTAGCCGTGATTAAATTGTATCAACCAAACTTTTGTGGAAATGTTGGTACTGATTTTGAAGGCTCAACATTAAGACAGATGTTTACGGCTGGATGAATGCAACGAAAAATGTGAATACATAATTTACGATGATAAGAAATGAAAGCCCAAGTGGAGTGTATGCCTTGCAAAATAAAGTTCAGGTAAATGTTTCAAAGCGTACATTTTATTTTCTATGATCTTCTAGAAGTTATCAAGACTGTTACTTGACCGACAGTAAAACTGAATGTTTTGTGACTAACAATGAATGAAACTTGAGGCGCAAACGTTAAATAAGAATTATTTATAGGAAGTTTAAGAAGTGCTCTTGTGTAATGAATACGTTCTAGTAATGACATGGTAGACAACCACAGTAGGGCTTCAAGAAGGAGATATCAGCAAGTAAGTAGTTATCCAGTGAATGAATGATAGTGCCGTTTCAGTAAAGAGATAACTACGCAGTAGAAAAGGGTACAAAGTCAAATTCACGTGACGAACAAATTTTTCTTTGAAACGGCAACAGATCCAAAGTAAACTTAGAAGGAAGATGGGGAAAGATTAGCAGCAACAGAATTGTTTTTAATTATACTGAATTGATAAGAAAATTATCCAATAACGCCGGGTAACTGGCTGCAGTAAATGAATTATTCGCTCAATGGTGTCATGTGAGAGTGCAGTACCACGGTTTTTGTGACAAGCTGTATGACCTTGTAATAAGCTTATTAGTTATATAACAGGATATTTCCTGCTATTCCCATTAATTATGCAGAGATATCTTTTCAATCCCTAGGATAATCCATTCACGTAGTACCCTCGCTTGGACAATCAATACAAATAGCTGTGTAGCAGCACGAAAAACGCTACTTCCTAGTTTTTCCAAATCGCATCTATTCTTAAATACTAACTTGAAGTTAACAGTTTGCGAGAAGTTTGTAGTTGACACATTGACATCTTAACGGACAACTTGTGATTCACATCAGCATGCTTATCAACGGGCATGATAAGCGTTGGGCATTGGTGTTGGTCTTGTCTAGCTCCTCAACTCTAACTTGACGATACTACACCAGTCATCTATACTTCTTAGATTTTAATGTTACTTCACCTACATCAGTATGACAATACTGTGTTATCTGTCATTCGGTTACGATGTACAGCGGAGCAAAGTTAACTTGAGTGATTGATTCCACTAGAATAATTTACTTCCTTCAGCAAATTTCGGGCTTCTTCCCTGATAGTTACATCCAGTATACCCTTTGGAATATCTCACCATACTTTCCTCTACTAGTCGGCCAAAACGAAACTGTCATCAACAGAAGGTAATGTGTGCTTTTCAGATATGCAAAATAGGTTCTGAAGGTACCTGTTTTTGATGGTTCATCTTCATTACTGTTTCCACAGATGACTTTTCGCCTTAGACGAGTGACACACAAACCTGACTTGTGTAGGAATTGGTCTATATGAGCAAACGTTTTCTGTTCATCAGTAAATGGTAATATCTGTCAATGATGAATGTGAAGTGACTTATTCAAAGTGTGTTCATTTTCGCCAGTCAGCGGGGCCGTGAGGAACTCCAACCACACATGTTCCAGTCTTATTCTTTCAAGACACATGACATGTGAATGGGACTACAAGTACTGCCGTGCAATTCACTTAGCGTGTTTGTTACACGGAGGGACCTTTGATTGAGGTTACCTTGACAGCCTAATTCGGAGCGGATGCTGTTACGCTTAAATATTGTCAGGCGATTTCCCTTGGAACAGTTTTATGACTTCGCCGATTTCATATCACTGACGGTCTCATAACAGTCAATGAACTCGCTCTTATGTAATTAACGTTGAAACATTTTTGCCCAAAGTCATCCCATTTTGAAATTTCTCATCAGCCACACTGATTTTCGTTGATCAGCATTGTTATTTATAAGTTAGATTTCAAGCAATCGAACAGGTCAAAATAATTTCCAGATAAAAGCAATTACTGTGATATCACCAAGTCTCAGATAAATATATGTGCCACAAGTACATAAGCTTACAGCCCTTTATTCATACGTTTGCTCAAACCTACGCTTGTTCCGCTGGAGCTCACTGAGTGACTGAGTACATCTCAGCATGAATTTATGTCGCTCTGATTGTACAACGTTTAACGACCAAATTTGCAATCGCATTTATGTCTCAACTACTGTGGTTGGTTTTCATTTTTTTCATTATTGTCAAACACTTGAGGTTAATGATAGCTGAAATGTTATTCTTCGTGCTGTTCAACTCACGCTATTCACGCTGACTTTATTCATTCTGGTCTACTGAATAGATATGATGTATTTTGGTTATGGAGATGAACTAACTTAGACACAAAAGGCTGAAATGTTTTCAACTTTAGTTGTCCCTCTCTGTACAGTCTCAACCAAACCCACTGACTTTGTCGTTGCTTGGATTCTTCGGACATTATGTCTGCTTTAGTATTTCTAACCACGATTAATCAATCTGTTCTAGAAAAACCGAGATAAATATAACGCAAGTTGAGTCGTGAAAACCTTGGTACTTATTCTGTACTGTTTAAGAGAACCGTCTGCCTGGCCATTTTTAGCATGCGGGTATATCAATGAAATGGAAGACCCTAGCGAAGTAAGTATTTCTTCTACTTTATTTAGACAGTCATGTAGATGTGTTTGTTAATGAACAGTACACATTTAGTTTGTTCAAACAACAGAGTAGTTATTATTGATCATTCTTCTTCCCCCAAACCATTTATATCTCTTTCTTTCTGATAGGAAGACTGAAATTTTATTCTTAACAGTATGAATATGAAACTGGACGGACTGTTACGTTGAAGTTAGATAGTTTAGTAGTCAGTGAACTTAAAAAATCTGAATGCCATCTTATGCCAACAACTATGATATCAAATCAGATCCTTGCAGCAATCGCGTCTGTCCGAGATGAACACTGTGGCCGGTTGATGTCAACGAGACAGTTGCATTACATAATCCCAGCACAGACATTGATGTCATTGACCCTCGATTACAATATCTCTGATCGATTATTTCTGCCGATCACTGAGAATCACTGACGATGCTTAACAAATCAACTTTGGCTCCTGCCGTCCACCTCGTGTTAATTACGTAGTAGGTAAGTTCTTATTCTTCAGAGTATTGAACGAAGGCGTTTAAGCTGATGCGTCAGTGACCAATATACTACAACCTTATCGATTTAACAAAGGTTGTAGACAGTTATCATTCCAGCACCTACAAAATAAACGTGACCAAGTTAACGTTTGGTTATCCACACCAATAGGCAGAGAAAAACTGTCACCAAACTCGGTCCACTTTTATGACACTCGAAATTATAGTTGACAAGTCACACCATCCGATAATAATTGTCCGTCACTGTTGCGTAACCGCAAGTAGGGTCGATTACTTGTTCAGGTATATATCTGATAGCACAGACAAAGTAGCTGATCACTGATCAACCAGTAATGATCGAATTGAGTAGAAAAGGCTTGCTAACTCCGCAATGTCTATCCATGAAAGCCCGTGAGAATCATCAGTTAAATATCCGCTCAATCACACAGGTGCCTGTAAAAATAATTGAATTTCAATGTTGCTGGTGTTTATTTGTTACGCACAAGTGTTTCCTTAGTGCCATAGGGTGAACAGTGTCTTGCCATCATTAAGTTGAGGAACCATATAGTTTAATTTCCTACACAACGGTCACGTGCACTGTGATTTCGCTTCAATAGTTGAACTGAAATCAACGGAGTATAATGTGAGAAAATAATAAGCCGTGCAGAATGGTGCCGAACGGTGTTCACATTTTACAGTGGGTTTGTTCTACATAGAACAGAAATCTTAGGGTTGACTTTTGCAAGTGGTGTGTCGCAAGCGAAATTTGTTTTGTTTACCAGCTCGTCTGAACTTCCTAATTTTCCTACCAGCCACTACATATCAAACCAATTCTGTTGGGTTGCCCAACCAGACAGTGCAGACATTATGTGACATTGTATATACAGCGCTAGGTGAGTCATTGGCCAATGAAAGTCTGTCCCAGTTGGATGATTAATGGGGACAACTTTGCGAATGTGACTAAATTCCTGGTCACTTTAGGCGTAAACTAGCCTGGCCGACCAGAACTAGACAGGGTTAGAACGAATCTCGCCGAGTAAACCAACAGCGCATTCCAGCCTGTCCCAGTGACAAGATATCGATTTATCCTGCGCGCTGGTTTTGTGTAGGCGGGTCTTACTGAAAAAGCAACAGCTCGAATTTACGCACACGTGAACGTGGACGGTGTTAACGGTAGAGGGACATGTGCCAGCCAGACATCAGTTGCTTTAACATGGCATCCACTATAATAGCATGAACGTTCTCCAGTTGCTTCATCTGTTCACAATACCAAATGTGAAAAGATAGCACCAGTTTACGTACCTATTCAAACGTCATATTAGGTAATCACACATATTGCGTATCTCTTTTCTTTTTCATAAGTATCACCATAGTGCACTTGTTACTAAAGGGTTGAACAAGGGAGAAAAACTTAGTCGATCCGTTCCATCTCGTAGTTAGTTGTGGTTAACATCCTCCCAGCAGGAGATTATCTAAACTCCGAATTACACCTTAAATTTTGGTCTGAAGAAAAACTTAAAAATCATCCTGGCAGTTACAACTACTTGCCTATCGTATTTAATACAAATTTCGGATTTGAAAACGAGAAACCCCTACTGTGTACAACGTTTGAACTAGCACACTGTTGATAATGAACTTCCAGCCTACGTTTTATTCCGACTGTCAAAATCCTGGTGTTGATTGATTGTAATCGAGACGTAAAAAATGAAAAAGAAGAGGAGGTGGAAATAAGGCCAATCAGTTTTATATTTCTGTTTGGCACCTTTTAGATTGGTATAGAAAGATTTTTTATTTTAATACACACACATCTAAAATTTAACGATTATTTGTATCAGATAACTATGCAAGGTAGAAATTCAACAGTACATTTTTGTGATACTTGCTGTGAATTAACATAAGACACAACTATACAGTCCTTGAAGACAGGGAAGCGTTCCGTTTTAAGTTTACGTAGATAGTAGTAGAAACATGCTGGTTTGTGTTATAACTATTTAAAATCTGTCGTTCGGTCAGTGTGCAATTGCGTCGTGAGTAGAACCAATCAGTGAATCGCGTTCGGCTTTCAGATTACACGTGAATGATAGAAAACGGGAATGAATGCAAACAGAGTGAGACTGCTAATTTCGGCAGCCAATCGCATCAGTGATGTTCTATTACAGTTTTGTGAACATACAAACTGCCTATATCACTGTTCAAAAGTTGTGCCCAACTCCAGTTTACTATTCTGATTCTGTCATGTTTTTTAATGTTTTAGTAACTCGACAGAGTCATCAGCTCGCCCTCTGTTTGATTAATTATTTCACTCTGCCTTGCTGTTAACTTCAAAAAAATAAAACCGAAATGGTGTAGGTCCTTAAAACACCAGCACGAAAAGCTTCCTTATGCGAATGTGAACGGAGACAATGGAATTTTATTAATGGCTTCATGTTTGTAGCGTGTAACAGTACCCGTGTTGTATGTTTTCTAGCGACATACATGTTCTTTCGTTGGGATTAATACAGCTATCTATTTCTAGACATTATGGAACAGGTTTACTGCAAAGCCATCCGATTTATTTCACGGGTGACATTTGTCCTAATATTACCAACCGGTTGGCACAGCAACGGCCTTGCAACGAGCTGTTTCCACCACCCGTTTGTACTCAGCCACCACAGTGACACACGATACATGGATGACTGGACACCTTTAGTGTCAGGTGAATAACTGTGGTGCCTATACGGGGTTAGACGGTTTCACCGAGTATGGCAGCACGATGGTACAAATGGTTACATATGAGGCGGGTTTACCAACGTTATGTGCTCTGCGCACAAATCAGACATACTGAGCCGACTAACAAGATATTCACCGCCTGCATGATGTTTGATGCGAGTCTACTGAATAACAGATGCCAACTAGAACATCCAAAAGTTGTCAACATAGAATCTAGCTGCGGACTAGAACATGGTGGTTGTGGACTACACAGTAATTACGTATTAAACCGGCATGGAAACACCTGTAGTGATATGGCATAAAAACCAAGAAACGTAATTCCAGATGGATGTTTTTACAACCTGATCCTATGTGTACCGAAATCATAAAGGTTGCTGAAAACAGATAAGGTATAAGCAACGACTCAGTAATGGTACTTATTATGAAGTCTTTAGTACAGAATCTAAATGAGCGATTTGAATAATTCCTGGTAAACTCGAACGATGCAACCCAGAATGATCAAGTCACATTCTAAGCAATTCACAATATTTTCGGTAGTTCTGGTGGAGGGTACTTTGTGAGGGTTGTTGGATGGCTGAATCAATAACTATTCAAAGTAATCGCAAACTCTTTTGATTAGAATGGTCCTATCAGATGTCGAGTATTCAACCTTTTTTAATATCTAAGCGTAAACAGTGATGCATTACCTATAGAGTGTATCAAAAAACGTTAACGTGTTCAGGAACAGTTTGAGTTGATGCTCGCGGTATGATGACAGCACAACTTAATGCGGTAATTAAGAAGTGGTAAGAGACAGGTCGCTGTGATTCTAGATTTTAGTCATTGATTATATTTTTAACATTACCTCTCTTCATGTACACATGTGTTCAGTTTGCACTAACTGCTAATTTCCACACCAACACGGAAATTAAGTCTCCTAATTATTCTGTCAAAATTCTTTAGGAGGACTAGTTGTAGTTTCCAATTTTTATCAATGGAAACAATTGAGTTTTCGTAGTGATCACATATTTCAACACATGAGTGGTTCTTCTATCACGTAAGGGGCACACTTGAAACTACTGATGAAGTGAAAATGAAATTAATCCGGAAATTTCTGAGCACTGATGCACAAAACCGCTACATTTCGTATAGGCTTGTTCTCAAACTCGGACTATTTGTCAACTGGATTCTTTGGTTTGTTTAAAACCCCAACTGTCAATTGTGCAATTGTTGTGCTCACTTCCAGCAATGACTTCAACCTGCGCACCAAACGGAATCATTGAAAATAAGCTGATTGATGAGTTTTGTTCACTGACTAGGCTTACAAGTAAGGAAGTTTGGCAAACTGTTTTAGTGGGATAACTGAGCTCTGGACGGAAGAAAAGTGTAACAGAGGCAAGTTGACCGATCAAGATGTTTAAGGTAGTTATCGTAATACACTACAAGGCAACCGTACTTTACTTTAAAATGGACGTTTGCATTGCTGCTATGTTCTGTATTGTGGCAGTGATGAGTAGGAAGTAGGTCAAGCGATTTGGATGGACACGTTCTAGCATACATTGGAAAGCTGTAGCCATACCCAAACAACTTGTACTACATTTGCTATCAGCCTGCTGCTTCATTTAAAACTTGAATAATTCAGTCAACCTTATTTTCGAAAACAATTTGATGTAGCTCACCAAAAATGCTGTTCATTTTAGGTCAGACGATCAAGATATGCTTACTTTTCAGTCGTGATAACTGCAACAAACAGAGAACCATTGGAAGAATCCTTCGGCAGTAGTAGTTCACATGCAAAGTGCTTTATGTTCTGTAAAATCACGTAACCAGGGAGTTGTTTAAAAGATCAAAAACTGGGCGAAGCACTTCATATGGACGCAAGGGTATCAAAATAAACCACATTCGGAAAGTTTAGGGTGATCTGTGCTGTTGAAGACAAACCTGGATTAACTGATACTTGTAATGTGGATGATTCTCAAAGCTAAACAATCTGGATTCAACAGACTAGTTGGCGTGTCGTCAGGTAACAAACTGCTGTTCATAAATCCTACCTTTATGGCATGAGCTTTCTAGTAGACAGATTCTCCCATGCCGACTATAGCATATCCTTTTACAGTTCCGCATACTATTACATCAAACAATCAGTAATTTTCAGATACCTAGGTCTTCATATGACTTTAACACTCATGTACGCAAAATCACGTCGATTGTTTTCGTTCTGTCAGATGTTTCTCTATGAATATGTATATTCTATCTGAATTTGTGGGCCTTTAGTGTACTAACGATCTGGTTCCGTGATATCCATTTCCCCAGTTGTCACCAATCGTTTATCCAACGTCTTCACAGGACATCTTTCGTCCGACCACTGCGTATGTGCATTGTTTCAACCGGAATGAGATACGCGATGGGCTATCATTCAGTTGACTTGTACTGGTCTGTCGCTTGACATGTTGGTGGAAATCCAGTTAAAACGAACCAATAATTTTTTGCACTCTATTGGATATGTTGTTAGGTTGATCATACCAGCTGCCACCTTGTTCTGACCCCTTCAGTTTCGCAACGGTAGACATAAATCAATACTGGTTTTGAGGATTAATTTTACGACTGACCAAGTCTAGTTGTATTGTATCACACTTTCTATCGCGAGACCTTGTCAGTAGCTTCATTACTAAATGAGTGCGCAAAATCTGTTATCAAACTTTCAAGAAATTCGTGTTTTTATGTGAATGTTACCTTTTTAACAGATAGTGAACCATCTAGTAGGTTTTTGGTGGAACAACATCGTGCTGAGTTGCAGCTGCTTTGGCATTTTCTTCGACGGTCGCCTGTGTCAAAATAAATTTTTTTTATGCTTTTGTTATTAGTCTGTAGGTTATTTGCAAATTACTATGGTTCCTACACTGTTATTCAGTTACTTGGTGGTGAATATGTGTGGGCCATTATGAAGCATGATCGAAATTAACAGTGTCCCTCATATAGGCAATCGGAACCATATCTTTCGTTAAAGCATGATTAAAGGGTAGTCATTTAGTCAAGAAATGTAATTCTGCATAAGTAAATATCAAATATCATATCACACAGTTTTGGACATTACTTCTGTTTCCTTTTAGACTGACTGGTAAAGCAATAAAATTGATTTTTAAACTCGTTTTTGTATTGTGAACTGTGGTTTTATGTAAATATAACACAGCATGGCAATGCGATCATTGTAGAACGTGGGATAATCCATTGACCAGCCTGCGCTGCTAGTCATTATGACAATATCACGGAAAAAGAATACGATATAGCGCAATTTCTTTGAAAGTCTACAGATCGGGCTCTTGGAAAACACAAAAGTTGAGTAAAAGTATTACGTTGAACCAGTGTCATAAAAACCTGTAGAACGATTGAAATTTTCCCACAGAAAATTGATATTTACAACTGCCTAGTGAGAATTACAGCTGCAATCATGCACTGACAAAGTAGAACTTCAAGGCGTACGCGCAAATAGCATGTAACATCCGTCATTTTTACGTGAAAGTGTTTGATGACCAATATATGTGCCGATTCACATGATTCCATGTCTTCAAAGGACACTCAAGAGGTGTCAAACAGATTTTGTTTTTGTTTTTGTATGGTTGCTGTCACGACATTCAAACCGATTGTGACTACTCAAAGTAAACATTTTCAACTTAGTTTGACGGTTGTCATACGGAAACATAAACTATTACAAAATCTCCAAAAATATCAGTACACCTATTCAAAGGTGTCAAAAACGCTTTAAAATCAAGACTTGCAAATAGTACGCCAATTTCACTTTTTAGTGAACTGCACCACCAATGTTGATAAATCTCGTGATCTCGGCGGGTAATGATTGTACAGTCCTAACCTGAATGACAAAAATGAACTGGTCTTCACCGATGACCATAGGTTTGCATAATTGGCGTTATAATGGGCAAACCATGATTTTGGCCGATGAACAATAGCATTTGACCACATTTTATCCAGTTATCTATAACCTCCATCCAGTAACCGTTGGAAATAAACATCAAAATGTAGCCCCTCTGTTGTCAGAACTCATGTTTTATGCTTATCTGTGCCATGACCCTGAAGCAAACTCCAGCTCACGCTGTCCTGATGCAACCGTTACGATCTCTTCACTATTGACTTGGCATTACTGAAGAACTCACTGCAATACGTCAATGGTTTGTGACATTCACGTGTTCAGTTGCATCTGGAGGTGATACATTTACAGCCCCATTTATTCTATTCGACAACCTTACAATCGGGACTCCTCACCAAACGAAGATCACAAGCTTTATTCAACCTGCTAGGTAATGTTGTGAGCTTTTGTAGATCTTAGGCGGATTACTTGATATTAATTACACGCTGCTGACAAAGAAGAAACTGTCAACACTCTTGTCTGATTTAAGTGTGGGCGTTGGTTAAAACACTGGTCGTTGTAAGAGTACACATTAATGTCGATCACTAACAAAGGGAAAATCGAAATCTCGTGCTTTTTGAAATTTGTCAGCTGAACCCTTTACTTGGTTGTCAAAATTCTGGCTTATTTTGAGTAGTGATCGACATGTTTCTGATGAATCTTTCACCGCTTGTCAGTAGAAAGTCACTACATACGCTGATTATAAGATCATACGGTTACATTATCGAACGACTTCAAAACCATCAAGTTTCATGGGCTAGGCGAACCTGGGAGATAAAAGCCTACTTGTAGTAAATGATCAATTTTGTCAGTATGAGCTTTCTTAATAGTATCAGGTTGAATGATACCTATTCACTTTACATTATGATATCTAGGCTAATGTGACTTTTGTAAATCCATAAAGCTGTCTTCACAACTTCAAGGGTAACCATGTCGAAATGTCGACATTAAATATTGGACTGTTGCAACACTAAAAGTGGAAGTTTGTATATTTTATCATCATCCTCCAACAAATGAGTCAGCAGATTTGTTGATATCCTAAGCTTGTTTTCGGTCATTTCGGGGAAGTCTGAGATTTGGCAGAATCACTGCGAATAGTTTCGTACGAATCGGGCGGTCAGTCGTCGACCCATCCGTACTGGTGTGCATCCTTCATGTACACTGTCTTTCTGTTTGTTGCTTTTACATTGTTTACATGGACAGCATGATAAAACGGCACATTAATGTAAAATGTCTTGATAACGCGAGAATCTTCCGCAGTCAGCTGTTATCGCGAACAAAATTTTGTCATCTAACGACCATCTGTCAAGTTAATGTTCGCGGCAGATAGCACCAGAAAAGCTGCTATTAGGCCCAGTTACTGTACCATCCTCTGGAACAAGTGAGGATACACGAGCGGTGATATATCCAACGTTTTTCCTTTCTGATTTATTCACCCAAAATGATAAACCATTTTTATTCGTGTTCATATGTGCATTCAAGAGAATGCGAATGAGTGTGTAAATAGTTTGTACTTTACATCTATGGATTGTGAATTATCTGGTACGTAACTAAAGTGAACGTGACTTAAGGTTACATGTTGCAGGCTGGTTCACGGGAGTTTACTGTCGTTTCATTAATCTGGCTATCCTCACGTAAGAATTTAACGATAATGTCCCATAACAGTTTATACAGGTAGCTTTTACTCAGAATGCATTTTCCCAGACCCGTCTTTGTTACATCGGAGTTTCTATTAAGAAATAATTGTGAAATGCTTAGATGTCGGTGATTTTACTGTATCATGACGAAAACGCACCGTTTACGAGTTTCATACAAACTATCGGATCTCTGTAACAGTTTCATCTGTTAGTTATATGCTTGCTTAATGAATGTTTTATTCTGTAAGTCAGTATGTAGGAAGCATTTTTTAAAATGTTAATGCATCATAAACCATATGAAGATACCATATAAAATAATAACCCGACAACATTTGTTTAAAACACGGAAATTTCAACTGCGCATGATCCGTTGGTGTCTATGAGGATGGAATGGGCCAACATTCATACCATTGTGCTTATTCATTAAATTCTGCTTTCGGAATTTCATGTGAAGCAGCAAACTGAATGCAAGGCATAGATTGTTTATTTAGCCCAAAGATTGATCCAGACAACAAAATCACGTCTGCTATCAATCAGACTTACTAAAGGAAAGTTGGTTTTGTTGAAGGTTACTAGCATACGTTAAGTTTACCGGAATTTAACTCGAGGGAATGAAAAGTCAAAATAAATTAACCAACCGTAAAACAAATCAACAAATCATAATCAGAAAACCGATACTCGCAATTAGCTTGCTTGCTTATCAGTATAACAAAGTAAAATCGGTTCAACTAAAGTGCAATTGAGTGAAAATTCTAAGGAGCATAATGTGAGTCTGGTTAGCTCCATAAAAGATTCTACTTCACGCGCCCAATTCAGAGTTCCCAGCGACGAACGATATGTCTTGTTTTCAAAGTCAGCCCACCACTCTGTTCTGTTCCTGACAACTCATAGTTTCAGTCGCACAAGGTTTTTCTTTGTTTTTCTCTTAAACATGCTATTGAGCATTTCAGTCTTGTACTTTGAGTGCGCTGATCTCAAATGGCGAAATTTCTTTCCATTACTCCCTGAAGGATTAAATCCACTTTGTGACAATTATTCTTGAAACAGTAGCAATACAAAAATTGTATACCGAATTTAAATTCACCATTGTAGCTAATCGCTTTAAACTAGGAAACTTTCGACCAGCAGCAGCCGTCTGTGTCTTAATGGACACCCTCATCATGCACGATGAAAGACTCGAAACAAGTGCAAGTCGGTAAGTCCACTTCGAATCTGATTTATTGTACGCTTGCGTTCTTGTTAAGGACGGAATACCTCTTACTCTCTTATGGCAGAATTAGTCAAAACCGTCGGACCACCATCTATATGTCATAGTTATTCTTAAAAACATTTATGTTCTTTACAGTTTTCATCTTCGCAGAAACTTGTTAGTTCACTCGCAGTTAACCATAGTTTGAACTAATCAGTGGTGCTCACAAAATAACATATGTTTGAGTACATATTTCTCTGAATCCAAATTATTCTGAGAAGTCAGTATTTACTTTGAACAGCGCTCGGAAACCTTTAGTGCTTTAAAACAAGAGCCATTGGTGCAGATCCAGTTCTGCTTACTACCTCTGATGAAATCGAATTATCTTTGTTGGTTACCATTATTGATATCGACAAATTCATGTATCTGAATCATCAGTGTTTACCTTTTTCTCTTTTGGTATTCTAGCCGATGGTTATCTACTTTCCTAATTCACAATTTGCACCTCACCTATTAACATTCTCTAAAATCTTACTTAACTCGGAGCGGTCATTTAGTCTTATGCAAGTCATGTACTCACTAACGTCCCTTTTTCGAACTGCACATGTGAGTATATCGCAGAGTACTAAGATCATCCACACTTCAGTCAGCAACATATTGCACAGTCGTGTTAATAATCACCGTAATCGAGAACCCAAATTCGACCGACTAACAAAAGACAGGACGATGGGCTGTAGAAAGTCAAGTTAGAAAGAGTTATTTTCGTGATTTCACTATTGGCTAGATTTCTAAAAACCACTGCTTGTTTGGCGTCATTATTGAGACCACTGATTGAGACAAAACGTTTTTCGGAGCTAACTGAAAATTACTAATAAAGTTTTTTATAAATTTATTTTAATTCGAATAACGTTCGCTTTCGTGAGAGTAATCGCCACTAAAGTTGTTGTTCAGAATGATCTTAACGATAAAGTCGTTGAGTTGTTTCTAGTTAATTTAACAATCGATTGAACGTGTATGTGTTGCCACTATTCTATCGACTTTTCCGATTATTTTGTTGATCAAAAACACATGCCCAAGATCACTAACCTCTAAGAAATCACGTGATAACTCCCACTTCATTCTAGACTTTCTGAAAACTTTCCATGAAATCGATCCATAACTTACTGGATGTCCTTGGACATATAATTTGGCAGAATTGTGTACAACGCTTAACCTGCACCGATCCAATAAACATAGTTGATAAACCGCACTGTCATCATTCACATCTGTGACATTTTTCTTGGGATTTTGTAACCACTTGTCCAATATAGAGAAAGCTTTGTTGTCGCTATAGGTTTTCGGATTAACATTGTTCACACTATCTTCGAAAAATGTGGGTCACCACCTATGATTTGAAATTCACACAAGAGTCGTTTTTTTACTTCAAAAGTGCTAGCGAATCCATACTTCGAATTGGTCAGTTTGGCTCCCATATTCGATGGTATAATCAAATAAGTCTGACTTATTATTTTCAAGTTAACCCGTAAACATAGCACGTGCACATATCATACCAATGTCACCTTACAATGGGGAAATACTTGTGCCATCCATTCAACTTCCTGAATTGGTATCGTTAGTCGGCAGTCATCTTAACACATTCCAGTTGGGAATCTAGCTTTTTGAAGCGCGTTGGTCAGTGCAAACTTATAGAGACAAGTAACATTGGGGATAGTTATATGTGAGAACGAATGAGTTGTGTAGGCTGTGAAAATTTGCGATCTTCCCTCAACGTCACAAGCGTTGGTCACCGAGATGTCCATAGCCGTACGTTCAAAAGAAGTAATTAGTTAACCTGTGCAAGTCTGTAAAATCTTAGTTTGTTTTGCACAGCATGTGTTGTATGATGTGCTTAAAGTAAGCTCTACAAACCAATCTAGCCACCTGTATCATTCAGGACGTTGTAGGCCTCCGAACGCATTGAATGTGATTAAGGTATACGTCTTGAGTTGAATGCGAAAGTAATTGTCCAACTGATGTAAAATTTGTGCAGCTTTCGTTTTAAACGAAAAACGACCTCTTATCTATCCTGCTTTAGAGGTCACTGGTTCATATGTATTTCAACTTTTTGATACTTCTTGGTTGTGAAAAATGCCTTACTAATCGTAGGTGTGACCTGGGACCAGCAGCGCAAACTGAAATGCTTCTAAACTCAGTTGAACTAATCTTATCTCGGCCCCAACAAAAAATTCCAGTGACCATACTCCCCGTGAAGTTCAACTAGTTTTGATTTGAAACCAAAATAAAATAATTATTCTCAAGTATATTTCAGCGTAATTAATTACAAAGATAGATTTTGTCAAACCCGTACCGAGTTGTCTATCGTAAAGCAATATTAATTAGACAGCAGTCATTTCTATTTAATTTCCTCTGGCACTTTCAAACCTACGGTAAATTCAGAGAGCGGGACGTAATATGCGCAGATGTGACTGATGAAATGATATACAAAGCGTTCCACACTGTTTAACAACCGAGAACCTTGGTCTTCATTACCTAAAAACTAAACACATCCGGCTGTAGCCTCCACATTTTGCAGGAAAAGAAACTTGTAACCTAGTTGATTACTACTAGTCAGTAATGCTTAACCTTGTCCTGATTGGTACTCGAACTGAACTATTCATGCTGGATAGGTGCGCATTTTTACAATTTCATCACTAGCGTTAACCAAAGCATTGCTAAGTTATTATTACTACGCTTGAATACACTTTCTAGGGAGCAGTGCTGCTGTAAAATGAAGTCAGTTGAAAGATCCAAGTAGACACAGACGTCACAGAGAAGCGTGAATGATGTTTAAACTGAAAGCAGTAGAGTATTACCAACATAACTGCTTTTAGTTAAAGATTACAAATATAAAATTATTTTAAACCGAACAGTTAACAATCACTTATATACCTTACGGAATGGTGTGACATTTACTGTTTGGGGATACTAACGATACTTTACAAATCACTCGTAAACTTGTAAAGACATGATCCTATCTCTCCTCATTGAGGAAGCTACAAATTGCGTCGCACGCTGTCTTTATGGTAGTTTGTCAACCACCTTATTACTCTCTCTGTTAATCATATTTGTTTAGATGATTGAACTACTCTCATTAAGGCCCAACATTGTTCCGGTGGTTGCGTTTGTCACTTCAGATAAACCCCTCCGTCTTCTTAACTGTCGTCTGTTGGTTTTGGAAGTTAAATCATCCAAGAGTTCCGTAGAGAAAACCCACATACACCCGCATATTGAGCTATCTGACGGTACCGAATATGGAATCGTTCATAAGAATCAGTTTACAACATATCGCATGGATTGTCTTGCTCCTTGTCACTGATGTGTTGGAAGTGTTGTTGCTCACTGTAACGACTCGTAGCTTAGATCTGTACAAGTGTACTTTTCTCACACATAAAATACTCGATTGATGAATGCCAGCCAGAATTAGCCATTAGATTGCGTTCACTTTTGGCTCACGATATGCATTTATTTTCCGGCGTCCTGCCATTGAGATTGACGATTTACTGACCGCTTTTCAATCGGCCTTACGGAATTTGGCGGCAGAATTTTGTATGCCATAAATTGTATTCGAACGATGAGGTACCATGTTAAACTGGTACGAGGCTGTGGCTCTTAACTAAAGTTTGCAAGTGGATCACATTCTATTGTTCCTCACAGATAATACTTAGTTATTTTCTTTTTCAATAAATCTCATGCTTGACAATTCTGGCCATTCTATCATCAAGCAATTCCCCGTTTTACGCAGTAAGACCAGAAACAAACTGTTAACCCCCTTCAGGAATCGAAGTGCTGCCGATCCTGAAGACCCAAACGAGGCTGAAGAATATGGCGACAGTAAAAACCACTATCGTAAAATATCCCAGTTATTTATTCCGCATTTCACACACCACATAACTGTTAACTGTTGGAATACGCCGCAGATCGCATTAACACCTGAAACAAAATGACCATTTGCCGTCTGATTTTCTACAAGTCAATAGGGCTTAGATGTATCGAACAACTAATTCTTATTTCATTGAGTACTCATATAAAAATCACCGATTCTAAACTGCTCGGCAATCTTTGTTCAGACTCAAACCCTGGATTCTCTCCTGTCTTAGCTTGTTCATTGGTTTTATCGTCGGAAGTAACGCATGAACGTTGTTGGAGTGTGTTTCACAGATTACAGGGATATATTTATCAACATTTATGGTGAAAGGCTACTTGAAAGCGCCGACGAGTCCAACATTCAATAATCAACCCTTTGTCGTTTACATTCATTTCTAACCAACCATAGTACCGCTGGCATATTAATGGTTGCATATTCTCAGCTCTTTAGCTGTATCGGTGTGCTGTATAAAACAATCTACGCCTTTTCATGTTTCTGCTTTATACACCATCCGTACGGGGTCATAATCATTGTATTTAATCAGCTTTTCTGAGTTCGTTGCGTAAGTAATCAAAAATCTACTTCTAAACAGTTCGTGCGCGTTGTCAAGCTGATCACATCCCAACAATCGGTCTTCTGACACACCTAACTATATCGGTGTGTTAGCTTCGTCCTTAAAAGATACTCAGTGGGATACCGAATCCCAGGGATCGTCTAGCTGTGCTAATAAATTAGGCACACTAATCGAAACTGAACTTTGACCGGTTATTTTAACAACGACTTGATCATTCTATGTTTAAGACTTTTGTACTCGATCTCACGTAATCAGTTGCTTCGTCATTGTGTTTTCTATTGAATAAATTGTATACCAGTTACTCCCGAAAGTTGTTATTGAAACATTTGTGCTCTTCGTAGAACGTTAAATTGTCGATCGTGCTGTGGTATAAGCTCCTCCCAAAAGATTTGTAGAATTCATTTATCCTCAACAGTTCATAGCTTGCAAAAGTTTACAGGTAAAATTATACCAAGCACAGTTTCTCTGTCTAACTTGGACGTCAAATTGTACTACTATATTTCTAACCACATCTCAGTGCAACCGTTTATTGAAACACATCGGTCCTGTTCGTCTGTCATCTCTTTCATTACAATAGTTTTGGCAGATCCATTCATGTTTAGTCTGAACTTGAACTGTAACTGGGCGTGTCTGTTAAATAAACCACCCGTGAATTTAACTGTGTTAACGGTTACGGGTTGACTGAAGGTCATTGAGTTGATTGCCTTTCGTTCGCTCAGGCCGTCATTATGCAAAATGTGGGAGTAAAGATGTTTTTTTATAATGCTGCATTGCCTCTAGGTTTCACATGAACTGATAAGCTTGTAGTATCTTGATGGGCCATACCCACCAGGTATACAACAACTGCGTTTGAAATGAGGTCGTTCGAAACAGCCACCGTAATGTCTTCTTATATGCAGCGATATACTAGGTGATTGTATTTTGGCTTCAATAATCTGATGATAACCCATTCGAAGCAATAACAGTGCGTCTATCCAAAACACTGCATGTGAACTGAAAAGGTAGAGAATCACTAAGGTTCGGATTTTAAAATATCCCTATTCAAGACAATATGTAGTTATTATTGAATGTTTTAGCGAAAACCCTGTTGTTGCCTTAGTCCCTGATATCACGAGTTTTAACTGACAGCCATTAATGTACTACGGTCTGTGCAGGATTAATTTCGGATCGATTAAGCAGGCATTCGAGAGCTTTCCTAACCACTACTGCCTGCTATAGAGCCAACTGGGCTAAACTGACTAAAAGTGACAATAAACATGCAGGAATGTCAAGATAGAATAGTTTGGTTGCATCTCCGATTTGTTTCGGTAAGTGAACTTAGTCTGTATTCCATGATATGATTTTTAGACTATGTCAATCTAGACCAATTAGGAGTTTATCCTCCTGTCTGCTCCGCACAACTTGATCACTTGGACTACGTTATAGTTTAATCAGCTGTTGTCATAAGTGTACAGGACTTTGCAGGTATGCCACATATGAGTGCAGATTGACGACTATATCATACTTCTCTACAAACGTTTCAACACTGTGCCTGAAGCTGAACAACCCGTGGAATAAAGCGAAAGCAGTAAGTGTGTGCTCTAGTTCCCTTTTGACATACTGGCTGGTCGGTAATTAGCAAATAAATAGTGATCACATGCTAAATGACGAGCATACCGGTTAGGACATAACAACAGGACCTGTAGACTAAGATAACCAGAGTAGTCGTCCATGTATCTGTTCAAACAGTTCAACTATGGTAGTTCAATCGTATACCAGTACATAAACGTAAAACAAACTGGACAACTGAAAAATGAATTCGGGAGTAAAAATCATTGCAAAGTTAGAATAGCGAACAACTTGTTACCGCCAAAATTTCTCTCTACACAGTTGAAGTTCTTATTATTAAAAAACAACTGCGATCCAGCAATTTTAAATACAATGCACCGAACTCAGGACACACTAGTTATAAGCCAAATAAATGAATATATACGTTGTAATGTTTTTCATAACATTAGTGTAGTAGTTTCAAATTTCTTAACAATATTACACTTTCTCAACCTGAAGTACTTATCGATCTTTTGTCTGCCATCGTGATCGATTTTAACTTCAAATGTAAGTCATTTCTGCATTCACCTGATTTACATATTTATTCGAACCAATCAGTAGACTAAAGTATCTTGTCTCACAAGGATGTATATGGAAACCAGACATCAACTCAAAATGTTGCATGCTGACAAGCAGCAAGTTCTGCAATAAACATCCAACTTGGTTGATCTGCGCAACACATTCCCACTTCAAAATGCAGCCTGGAAGTGTAACAAATTACTTGGTTGCTAGGTGATAATTAGTACAGAATAATTGGTTGCTTTTACTGGTTAAGCTAACAGTCGCAGACTAATTCGTTAAGTATAATTCACATCAAACTCGACTGTATGGAACGACGCCATAATTTTATGTTCAAAAGCTAAACCCAAAAACATTTTTAAAACGAGACAAAATTTTAGCAAGTAATAATAATATGAAATGTAACTTTCGAGAACAAAGATAAAAATAAGACATTAGGTGACAATATAAATACGGTTCTATGGATAGAACGATTTGTAGATTGTTAGTTTAATCACAAGGAGAGATGTTCAATGTTTTTCTGAAATAACTGAACGATTAAATAACTTTCCTTTAGTCCTCTGTTTTAATGTTGCTTGTAACCAAGCACTTTCGATTTGATAAACCTGTTATTAACCCGCCGTATTTTTCTTGCGGTTAATTCTGTTTATCCCTTCAAAACGAATTGTATATTATTGATGAGTGCTTCTTTTCGAAAGGGGCAGACTGAGAAAGCGACAGCTGCGATCATTTGTAGGTAATGTTCAACTTGAAATTAACCAAATCCCCTATTACTCATCAGTTGTAGAATAGTATATGTTTTAGTGATAAATACTCAGATCCGTACTGCAAGTTAAAAGTTGTCATTGTAGTAACCGAATACATCCGTTCGTGCTATACATGCAGTGTTTCAATTAGGCTAATATTGTGATATATTTAAAGTTCATGCTATGTTCAGTTTATGACATAGCAACTAAAGAAGAAGGTTAAATCAGACGTCCTACCCTTTGTAACTGTATCTTTAATGGTATAAAATAGCTGATCAGCAAAAGGTCTAAATTTTTTGAGTGGTATATTTTGCCTTAAAACCATTTCCTTTAGAATCAAGACGAGCAACCTGCACTAGGTTCATCTAATCTCTTGTATGTCATAACACTTTTCCTCACCATGGTCTACCTAGAAAAGTGGATTTCTGGCAAAGCACCCATGATTTTCAGCATGACTAAACCACTATCTTTAAGTGAAGCTACTTTTAGTTGTAACAGAATTGAAAAACAAAATATGAAACAAATTGTTTGAAAAAGCAAGCAGAAACTGACACCTTACAACGTTCTGGCCTGTTGCTCTCAGTATGAATGTTCGCTAGCCCTCTGTTTGCGGGGTTAATTAGAAGGGCTTTATTTACACGAATCCCTACGATAAAAATGACATACTTTGGCAGTCCTCTCACTCCATTAAGGTTTTAACTGATGGCCATTCCTCACATCACCTACTTAGAGCCTGTTATGACGAGTGCTTTGATGGTGATGCGCTGTCTGATAGTTAATTATCAAACGACTTAACGGGGTCTATCAAAAGTTGACAAGACCGGTCTTGAAGTCACCAATTATCTACAAGTAATTATTCACGTAACTGTCTGCATTTGATAATGGAGTCAAAAGTGACAACATTTCTGTCAACTTTGGAATAGTAAACTGAATTTAATTATTGTAAATTATCAAGAATCTAAGTTAAGTAATAAGAGACAAATTAAGAAAACTATCTATTCCAAGGTGGAAACATTGGACTTTCAGAGACCGTTGAGTTTTTTCTATGTCTAAGTGAAATCGATATTATAAAATTGAGTCGCTTTTATCGACCATTGTCTTACAATTGTAAATCCATTAATTAGAACTGTAGACGTACGATTGACGTTGTCAGTTTTACTCATGCTGTCATTTTGCAACTGCAACGCCCACTATATTGATCTTGACCAAGGCTATGCCGAGCATTTGTCTTGTCCTCGCTTACTGTAAGCAGGAATGGTTAGCAGGAAGAGTTATGCAATCAACCTAGTTTTCATATACCACTTGTGGCATTCCACCTATGAGTGATAGAACCGTAAGTTGAACGGATAATAGTTGAGCGTTTTGATCCACGTGACATAAACCGAAAAATAAGTGGAATCACAACTCCCGTATAACATATGTTGTACACACAAATCAACTGTTAACAGTGCATGAAAATAAACAGAAGTAAACATAGATGCTGGGGGAGCGAAGCGTTCACCGAATAGTTACGTCATCTGTTCTATCGAAATATGTGGAACGTTTGTTCGCCAACCATTTGCCAACCATAGAAAACTCGAAACTTACGCCGTGATAATGTAAAAACGAATCTCCACGGAATAGAACAAAGCCTACCTATATCCACTTGACTAATGAACACTGTAAATGTAGAATTCATAATAATCTAGTTGTGTGAAAATATATACCCAGTTTTCAAGTAATTATGACAGCTAAATTTGAAGGCCTGAATGCGATACCAATATATTAATGGAGTTCACCTGTGAACTAAGCAGCCCTGTTTGGTGAATAACCAGTCGTAAATTACGAACCGTAGAGTGACTATATGTTCATGATTGCACCTATAGCGCTGGATCTTTATAATTTATACCCATAGAAAACCAGTGATAGACAGTATTCTGTGATTCTCACCCTTATATGGGTCGTCACGGTAAAAATGCTGACATAAAGCTGGTGCATATTTGTCTATTTGTTATTCAGTAAGTCTGTGCCGTTGTTTCAGAATCCGATTTACAAGAACTAGACGAACTCAGGACAGGTGCCTAATATGAGGCTTCCGTAGCAACCTCATAAGGTTGGTCATTCATCAGTGTCAAGTCAGTAGTAAATCTCAACTCACGATCATCCATAGATTTTGCTCAGTGGGGTTTTTATACCTTTTGGGCATACATCACAAAGATACAGCATAAGAGGAGGAGAATCATAAGGAATTGGTACTTAAAACCCAAAGTTAATGAGGGTTAGAGCGAGCGTTTGTTCAACAGAACTGAGCATACTACGCGTCACAAAATACATATTTCACTATGGAATTGCTATCTTGGTATCCAGACAATCTTCCCAATGGCAGACTAAAGTAAACTCCAAGACACCGTGTTTGGTCAATATTATATTGTGCAGGGATGTTTGACTGAAAAAGAGTATAGCCGCTATCTACCCTCTTTACTAGGTGTCTGTGATATGAATCTCATACAAAACAAGTCAGATGGGTAACAGCATAGCCAATTCTTAGCACATGTGAAGTATTTACGTTAGATTGAGTCGGTTGAAGTTTTGCCTCGGTATGTGTGGATGTGTGTGAGTAAGGAATATCCCACAAATATCGGGTTGCATACTTTCCCCTCGGTGTTGTTCAGTTAGTAGATTTGCTGATGACAAAGTCGTTTGTTCAGAAAACCTAATGTTTGAGGTTGAAAATCGAAAACAGAAGAGAAGATGGAATTAGCACTCAGCATCACTGCTAATTAGTGAGCTGCAGAGGCAGCCGCTAGCTATACCTCCGTAAAATATCTTCCGACTGAAAGTTGATGGTTTTTTCATTTTCGGGGTACTTGATAGTGAAGTTGGAACAGGCAGTCCGCATCGATACCTAAGAGAACAGCGGTCGACTACAAACAGCTAACAAGAAGGACAATATATATGGAGTGCTCGAGATCACTAATACGTAAAAACAGCATCATATCTAATTCTCAATAATATGGCGTAAAAACAGTGTCTGGCAGCCACTTTTCATGTCAGTCTTATTGATTCCGCTTTTCTTCAATCTACTCAGGTAACCCTGGCTACACGTGACCAAATCTACTTACCCCATAAAACAGAGAGTTCCTTATATTTTCAAAATATCCATTTAAGTCATAGGGATAATGTAACAAGAATAGCTTTTTCTACGCTTTTGATCATCAGATTATTTGGAATGAAGTACTTATAAAGAAAAAATATCAAGGTGAACCTGACAAGCTGTTAACAAAGGGAGGAAAGAATTTTTGATTACTAATCGCAAAAGTAGACAAAGAATTTGAGTGTCTGAACGTTAGATCGTTTTGTAATATTATGTGGCAGTTTGTATAACCTACTGAATAAAATACAGTGGGTAATTTTCCTGTAAGCTGACGTTTTGCTAGAAACCAACCTACATGCTCGCGCAGTGGCGTAAATGAAACCGTTCTCTTGCATTGCTGTTGAATTCCGTCTGAAACATGAGCCTCAGCTGAAATCCATTTGAATGAATGCCATGTAACGCACGTCGCTGCCAAAGTCTGCTCGTTCACCAAAACAGTCTCTATTTCCTCCTAAATGGTCAACATCGTCAACCCCTCGAACTGTACTCGTATTTAAAATTCCTATCTCTCATTGTCAAGCTGAGCACTGCAAATACACGATTCCCAAAATATCACTTATATCTGAGAAAATTTCGTTACCTCTGGACTGGCAATTACTGCAGACAAAGTGCAAATAACACTCAAACCACAATGCAAATAAAAAAGGTTTGATGAATAAGACCAATCTAATTGCTTCCATGGTGATATCATCGGCACAAACAGCTCCTCTCGCATAAGCTTCTCAGGTAATCAACATTGGGATGCAACGAACACGGCCCAAACAAGAACCGTACAATGGTGCTGGTGTGATTGATGATGGTTATTTGACGTGCAATTCTAAACCATAACATGGAAAGTTTATGTTTCAGCTGAACGTGGTTATTTGCTCCTAACTAACTTAGAAGTGTAAAGAGATTGGATGGAACAAGCTCATCGATACGACGTCGACCAACGATTTGCCAAAAGATACGGCCAACTACTGTCAGCCACTCGGGTAAACTGACATGTTAGAGCGGTGCTCAACCTGAATGACACTCTGGTGTAACATCCGATGTTTTTCTAACAAGCACCGGAATGAAACAGTTTAATTAATTGTGTAACGCGCTGAAACAAGTGGGCTGCAAGCAGAGTCGAACTATCTGATAGAAGACCCTTGATTTCTTAACCTATTGTACTTCTAACAAAAATCACTAGTCAAGGAGTTACCAGCAGGATTAGGCGAATTAGTTTCATCACATATGTTGTATTGCTAAGGAAGTAATATTAACAGGCTCGTATCACAATTAGAATAGTTGGAGGGCAAGTATCTGCATTGCTGGTGCCCCTTAATTAGCAAGTTAAACTCTATCTTGAGGCTTCCCATTCGACCGCTGTCCAACTTTATCTTCATCGTATTCAGAGTTCGTCAACCGCTGGTCTTAAACAGGATCACAAGCTATCTAAGCTGTCATCCAATCATGAACCACTTGAAACCAATCTTTTCCAATCTTCATTTGGTTACATTTCACAATCCTTATGACCAATCTAACAGAATTATCCCAGAGACGTGAAAATATGCCCACAGTGGATTACCGAGTGCTTCGTAAAAGTTTTTGCTACGATTGACTATAGTGACCGACTACGGAGTTCAGTGGGTAAGTTTCCAGCTCAGCGTGTCTAAAAGTTGTAGACAGCGAAAAAACGTAGGCATCGTGACTGTATGATTGAGTGCTCTCACCTACATTCAGAAGGAAACATGCATATCCTTATTGTTATCCACGCACAAAAATGTGATGTGAGATTGCATGTTCATTCCGCTTAAACGTGTAGTAGTTCATCTCAAACAGGAAGCACACACGTCTAAAAAGCATATATATGATTTGTTTCTAGAATGGATGCATCTTTTTAGGAGGAGACCAAAAGAACCAGACACAAACTAATTTTGAAGGATCTAACTGCGTGAAAGCTTCTCATGGTGAATCCACGAAGAGGTCTTGATGAATGGGCTTTTTACCGTCTGTCCGGAAAGCCGATGGTTTAGTAACAAACTTGTTGGAAAACAATCGTCAAACATTTTGAAGTAAGAGTAACAATCGATCCAGGAACCTTGTCTAAGGTTTTTTCAGCAGACTTGAAAAATGAGCATGATCTACCATGAAACTAACTTAATGTGCCTCGGTTCCGGTAGGTTTGATATAGGCTTATGCGAAAACATGTTTCTGAATGCTTGAAACGTTAATATCTGCACAAACAAACGCCAGTTGGACAATTACTGGAATGCATGAGTGATACCCTCCAGTGTAGCCATTTACAAACGTGCGTGAGACAGTCGCAATCGTACCGGTTAGCACACTATATGGATTCGCAAGTAAAACCTCTCCTTCTCACGGTTGTCTTACACTACACTTCTCAACACATCTTAACTTGGCTGTGAGTCAACTTTGCTCAATAGCATCAACTGTTTATTCGCCAATTCACAGTGACGTCCATGCACAGGAGAAAAGGTTGATTATGATTTTTCAGTAACCGTTTTGATTAGGCAACATTGTTGCGAATAGTTAACAAAACACCAAAAGGAATTCGATGAAACTAACTAAAAGTTGGATAAAAATGTTTACTTGTAATCATGTTACGCATGAACACTGGGCCACAATGTAACAAAATTTCGATAGATTTGTATGATTAGGGATATTATATGGTTAGCTAGGTGTTAACCGGAGAAATGGTAGTTCACGTTTTTACTCACTTACCAGCAATCTCTGGGTGGGTTCAGCTGTAACCGAATAGTGGAATACTGTAACTCTGTGTGAGTAGTCGCTACATTTGAACAGGTTCGTTCACACTGTAAACTGATGTCTTTATACTCTGATTTCCGATTATAACATATTAGGGGTTACCCGGTGTTACTGAAATCAGTCCTTGGGCTGGATGGACTGGCATGTGTGTAAGAATTGTTATCGTCTGACGTGCGTGTATAACATTGAGAATTCGCCTATTTCTGCAAGTCTTTCTGGAGAGAAGGGTCTCTGGCCTTACATGTTTTCATGTGACTCGCTTTTGAACAGTTGCAATGAATATCTTTTCTTTTTGAGGCAAGGAGGACATGCAATAAGCTGATCTTCTGGTTTTGCAGAGTATAAGTCTAAACTCGTTAGATCGGATTCAAGTTGAAAGATTAAACAAATTCTTTTTAAGAGATTTAGTTTGACATGCATTTGATCAGGGATGCACAATTTGTAGTCAAACTTCAGGTGACCGTCACTTAGGTCCACGGAGCTCGTTAGCATTCAGATTTGTTTTATTTTATCCTGCTAAGGTAGCCTTCGAAATAATTTCGACGCCGTGTATAAATAACAGCAGACGGCATGTTGCCTTCTGTAGACCATTGGCTGAGATAGTTTAACTTTTTTATTGAGGTTCGGTATATTCCAAGCAATTCAGAGGTCATCAGCATTTTGCGTTGTCATCGTTCAGCAGTGTCAGTGATCTGATATCACCGGGCAACTGGAGGAAAAATATAACGAACAACCGGAGACATTCAACTGGTCGTTGCAAAACGCTTCCGTTGACGAAAGTCTGTTGGCTGCTCACTCACTTTGATTTTGCACATACTTCTGGTCCCCCAAGTAAGCGCTCGGTGACTTATCATTCATGGAATCTCCACAATAAGACAGTTTTGTCCAATATACCAAAGGTTCTGAAGGAGTGATGAAAAACTACATTGATGAACAACTGTATTTTAGCTGACAGTAATGTCGTTTATGATGTATAAATATCTTTTGTGAGAGATATACTACACCCCGGAATTGAATTTGTTATTCGCCACCAGTGACCGGAAAAATTCATTCGGGAAACTTCCACTGACTTGGTGATAGCTGAATCCAAGTCTACTGGTTAATAGGTTGCTGGGGCTTTCCTGCACCCACCTTTGAAGACAGATATGATTAGCAAATTTTTACAGGCTTTTAGGATATAGTCAATTAACTGTCTTTTGTTAAAAAGTAGCGTTAACCATTTCTCTAATTTGGTTAAACAACCTCTCCAAAAGTCCGAGAATTTGTGATCTGTTGGCTTCTGTGATTTGTGTACTTTGTGATTTTTTGCAATTCAAATATACTGACCAATGCGTGGTCAAAATTTGCTAGTTATGCAAACGTTTGCACTGTTAAACACTATCTGCCAATCGTGTTGACTGTCACTATATCCGTTTTTGGAAACCCGGTAGAAGTTCGAGTAGTAAAAAGCAAATAAACTCTGGCTGTTTACCTATAGTCTGCAGTAAAATGTCAAAGGATCACATTCAGAACTGAAAGACATAATGTTGGCAGCAACATTGATCCACACATATAAAACTACATTTTCAAAAGCGATGCTGATAGAACTGCTAGTCAACAGGATCAGAATGTTGGCCGCTTTGTTAATCAGGTTTCTAGAGTAACTCTACTTGATGAGTTCAAATAAGGACGACACCGGTTGTAAAGTCCCGCATGTGATTGCGCTGTTACACACCCGCAACTGCTGGTTAATTTTCTTCTTGGACTACCTCAATTTAAATTTTTTCATCTTTATGTGATAACTGACTAGCATTTGTAGATTAATGAAACAATTTCGTGTATATAGTCCGTTATAATGGTAACTTTGCTAGTGGGGCGTCAGCACACGTCCATTTTATTGATTCTTCCCCTCTTGCTCATTATTTGGCAATCAATTCGGTTGACCCCAGCGAGATTAAAATGCCTCCCTCCAGGAAGTGAAACAACACTCCCGGTAGTATTTTTATGCTCCTCGAAAGATGTTACTTGTTTAGGACAGATTATCACGACAGTACCGCCTTAAATGGTGCTCGGGACTCTGTTGACCTCTCCGGTGAATACTGTTAACGGAGAACGTAAGTAAACAGTAAGTCCGCTAATGATATCAC
>JTDE01003564.1:53495-72695 GCA_014338405.1 Paragonimus skrjabini miyazakii
GAATTTTACATTGTGTTTAGATCCACTACACCAGGATATAAATGCAACTGTCTACACGCTAGTAGAGACGTGACATTACTCAAACCACCTCAATCATAATAAAGCTATGAACCAGAATCCAGATCTGGATGGCAGCTCAGTGCATGCGATTGGTTTCTTCTAACTGTAATCGTTTATGTCACTGCATCTACGTTTCTTAATATTTATCTGTGGTAACTTTAAATTGTAAATTTACTAAGAACATTAGATTTTGTTTACCTCCCCCCCTCAATGACTCTGTTTCACTCGTCCTAAATACTTTTACAAAACTCATGTTTTCCAAGCTATGGTTGTGACCGTTTAACATTTGAGAGATTATCGTAGGCTTGATTGCCTCAAACTATTCCACTTCATACATATAAAAAATCACTGCATTCCCTTTGGTCTGAAAACCTTCTATTTATAGCAACCCATTTTATGTAAGAATTAAAACACGCCAATGACTGTTAAGTCAAAATATGGTTGTAATTCTTACGCATAATTTAGGAATAGGATTCATTTCAAGTCGATATTCTACATTCGTTTCGAAATAGTAATCGTTAGCCTTCAGTGATGGTATTCAGTTTGTTTTCAACATATTCCATATCATCAACAGTCAGCGAAAAAATCAATTTCTTTTTTCAGTACTTTGCAAAGTTGACAACTTCACATGATGTTGTCTAAAGGTATTCTGACAACATGAATGTCAGTTTTACCGTACAGTCCTTCGTGTGTGATTAGCAATCAAACTGTGCTTCAGGGAACTCATGACTATTTTAGATGCATGCTGGTTGAAGTAATTTAGAAGGCAGTCAGAAGACTCAGACTATAACGTGAGAACATCTTACACATTCTCCTGTCAACCATAAAGTGACATATAATAGCATATTAGGAAGTGGAAAGTGGAAATTTAAACTCATTCTGGGTCACAATTGGTGCGCATAGCAGGCAGAGATGGTGTGCACAGCAAATGCTTGGTCGATAAGAATGTTATACTTCAAAACTTGCGGGCTCCAAATATGACGCGATACGGACCTTGGTTTCGTAATGGACGATGTGAAGATTCTACCTAGTACAGTGTTACTTCCAAGCACGATCTCTGATTCATCTTTTATTTGCTTTGGGCGATATCGCTCGTATTTGATTTTCAGCTTGCTTCTATCACATCATAGTCACCGTTTGAATATCTGAAGTAAAACTTGTAAATTCACCGGATAATGGAACAAAATAACGAACATTGCATATTACCATCTGTTAGCTGGTGCAGACTTGGTAGAACATTTCCACGGCCAAAGACCGAAAGAGGTAGTAACTTCACTGCTAAGTAGTGACAGTTGGAACCTGCTGATCCATTTGTTTCTTTTAGTTATACACTAACGTTTTTATCACTGTCTTATCCAGTTTGATAGGTTGGTGGAGTGAATTAGGCTTTGTTGCACTGTATGAGCCGAGCGACTAGATGCGACTCCACCAGTTCAGTAGATGAATTTCGTAGGAAGCATCGATGACTGAAACTTGTGTTGGAATTCTTGTATCCTCTTTCTGGTAAAAGGGACTGAGAAACTTTTGTACAGAGAGGTTCACATAAGCTTGATTATGTGACGGTTTGTCTACCGTCGAAGACTCTTTTGAAGGTAAGCTGGTAAATTCAACCCGCTCTCCTGATCACGTGGCCATGGATCCCTGCGACTGGCGTTTAGTCGAATGGTTGTCTCTCTTCCTGTTCACACTGGGACGTTATAGATCGATTTGGCTAGACTGAATGCCGAGAGTATTTTTGTCCCGTTTCTCATATCATTTAATAATAAATGCAGCGTAAAAATTTCATTTGCCTGACTTTCGTTCATCCGTGATCCGGAATGAGGTACTTAGCTATGGTCATCAATTCATTCATTAAAACTCTGTCGATTGGATAGGCCATGGCTACATTGTCTAATCGTTAAAAGGTTTGTAAACCAAGCCCAACGATATCTATTCACCATGATCGTAGGTGTAAACAGGAAATGGCAGAGATTGGAGGAGTTAGGGAAACTAAAAACTTAACCACTGAAGGTCTATCGTTTCCGCTAAGATCAGATTAGTTAACCAAGAACGGGTCTCATTATGCTACATAGTAATCTTTGCAATGATCGTGCACTCCATATAGGTGAATAA
Source organism: Paragonimus skrjabini miyazakii (assembly GCA_014338405.1). NCBI lineage: Eukaryota > Metazoa > Platyhelminthes > Trematoda > Plagiorchiida > Troglotrematidae > Paragonimus > Paragonimus skrjabini miyazakii. Next base: position 55,668 of record JTDE01003564.1, read on the forward strand.
TTCAAACGTGTTTTTAAAATGTGCACACTCAGCTAATGATAAATAGGCATCAATAAGGCAGGTAGATTCATTCATTTTTAAAGTATTCGGTTTGCATTTTTGGGCAAATCACTTGGCTGTGAAATCTCAACAACCGTTGGATCAGGTCATCGCATGTTTTATATGCTTATTTTTCAACCGTCTTATCTGAAAAGCACAATATAATCATTATTCTATCAACCGTAGGCTAAAAGTTTTGCACCAGCGTAGGAGAATATACCATACTCATTCGATGTGCTGTAACGGGTCTTAACTAGGACAACAGTTACAGTACAGCGTGCTGCGAAAATGGGTACTTTTTATGTTTATTCACTTACTCACAAGGGTCTATTTGGCTGCTATGCACGTCACAGTACAGTTATATTGTAGACCATTAAATTTTGGTCAACCAAAATGTCCGTCGACCAACTATCATTCTCAACGGATATGTTCCACGTAACTGGCCAAAGGGATTCTGATTTCCAAGCTGTCCGTTTTTTACGTTTTCTGAGTTTACCACACTGACATCTCTTGACACGTTTGAGTGCAATTCAATGTAAGTAACAAGAGCTTGTACATCCCAGCCGTCAGAATGATTGCAACTGTTTCAGGCAATGGTTAAATCACATAACATCCCTTAATACAATCATTTTGGTAAGCAGAATGTGGTTATCCTGGTTTATTGAACGTTATGGCTCATAGACATGACTGAAAGTAACAGGATGCCAATCTTGCAGTATCTTTTAAACATATGTTCAGACGTGACTACTAGAGATTACACACATTCACCTAAATATTGACAGGAATTGAGATCAAAGTCTTGTCCTCAATAACATATGAGATGAATATTCCGCATCGGGTTTCGATGACATTAGTTATTTTGATTTTAAAGGCATCATCCAAATTTGAAAACAAATTAACAGAATCAATCAACGTCTCTAAGCCAGTATATGCGTGGCCTCCGAGCTTGATTACCTAAAGTTGTACGTTTATTCATCCAGATAACACCTGTTTATGATCTGTACACCTTTCTTTAACGAACTTCATCTGAGCCCAACTTTCTCTTGCAGCTAAGCTTACCATCTCAGCACACCGGCAGCCCTGCAGACAATCAAACAAAAGTGTTTATGACGTAAGGGTGATGGTTTGTGCCCTAGAATCAAAACTAATTTATTTACCATTTGGCGAGGGTTTTTTGAGCCGAACCATTTTCGTGTATCGTCGGTTCGTTCAACCACGCACTCTTGAGTTGTCTTTCGCTATGCATCTGAAACACCACTGTAAATCTCTTAAATGATAATCTAATCAAGACAACTTACTCGTGGTATAGTTCATTGGGTTAAGTTACCATCCTCGATGTGGTCGACGAATAGGGCTGGTACAATGAAACAACAGCAGGACATCAGCGGTTCTCACTGCTGCTCGTATACCACCACACTAGGATGTCACATACAGTTTCAGTTCAAGCGACGCCTCGCGGAGAGGTTGTTTGTAAACAGACAGCGATTACAATACACAATAATAAATCACAACAATGTTACATCCAGTTTGCATATTTGGCATATATTCACATCCTCTGTCAGTCGTATACTGTTAATTTCCCTGTCACCAAAACAACTACCGATTTCTAGCCCCCTGTGCGCTGATGTTTTTCACTTGAGCTAACGAATATGTTTTGACCTGCTTTCCTGGCATATCCTATAACCTTGTCAATTCGATGCTGTTTATACGTTTTATCTCATCGTTTCACCCGAAATGTCTACATCAAGCCTTATCTGAAGAGGACCACGTAGAATACTTTCCAAGCTAGCTCGAGATTGATGTAATTCACCGTAGCTCTCGCCTGAAGTCAAATTGTCTTTCAACGTGCTTATTGTGTTGAAAATTCCATCCTTACCATTCGCTTCTAACACTGACTGTCCTCTTTGCACTTGTCTATAAACACCATAATTCTTTCGTATAGGTACCATCTACATAATGTGCCATTCAAAATTACAAACTTTCTGGACATTATAGTTACCACAACAGCCAACAGAACAAACTCTCCCAAATGAGCACAAAATCAAGCAATAATTATTTTGTTCTGGTCCCGAAAAGTTTTCTCTTATCTTTTGTTATGCTCTCGTTTTCGCGATTGTTTGTACTATGACCGCAGAAACTAAACTATTAGTATTTTTGAAGATTTTGTGTTACATTAATACACATCTGCCAAACCTTGAAAGAAAGACTGAGCAATCATGCCACCACCTTCAGAACGATCGTGGCCGGCCGCCATCAAATATACTAGCATTGCTTTTGCTGTTACCGGGATAAACTAAGTTTTATCACATTCTCTGCAGTAGCTGGTGAGGACCGATTTTTTTACAAAACAGCTTCCACTCTGATGAGTCCTGATGAGTAGTGGGGGAGTTGGTTGATTTCAAGTTGAACATCATTCACAATTGATCGCAGCTGTAGCATTCTCAGAGACTTTCCGGTCAGCCCATGTCGACAACAGGAAACACTAGACTCGAGTTTCGCTCTCATTAGAGCTCGTCAGTAATGCATATCCTTCTCACTGCCGGGACTAAAACTCCGACCACGCTGTTCATGAGGCAACTGTGTTAACCACTGCACCATTGACCTCAAGTTAGAGGCGAGCGAATTATCATATGTGACCGCTCAACCACTTTCGCTTGTGAGTAATGGTCACATTGCCCGATCACCTCGAGAAGAGACACAGTTACTGTCTGTTAACTCCACTCGAAAACGCTGCAAATAGGACATTCTAGACAGGTCGAACTATCCGAGCTCATTAAACCTGTTAGGCGATATTTTAAATTACTGATGAGTAGTCGCGAATTTTGTTGACTTCAAGTTGAACACCACTCGCAATTGATCGCAGTCATCGCATTCCCATCGGCTTTTCATTGACCCCTTTTGAAAAGAAGCACCATTCTAATAACTACTTTTTCCCTTTCATCTAATTACACCAATGCTTTAGAGTACATTCAAATAATGTTGTGCATTGTTCTAAGTGATATTTTATCAACCACAGTAAGACGGGAGTGATTTTCCTTCATTGATTTTTGTCACACCAGCAAAACGTGCTTTGATTAATTCAAACAATATATCGATAAAAAGTGTCATGTTACGTGTTACAGCTGATTCTTGATGGCGACAATACTTTTTGTTTTCTGTCAAATGGCTCTATTATACGAGGTTATTCGATACATTAAAAAAAATTGCAATGTTTATTTATCTCCTAGTTTATATCATTGAGTTATGCTAACTTTAAAAATGTTTAGTGGACAAATTACAAGTGTGAAATGTTTTGTGCGATTCAACTGAAAGCACTATCCACTTTTGCTTGTGTATGTAACAGATTTTGGCCACAATTTTCCGTTTACCTGTTTTATGATCGTCATAACCAGGTTAACTTATTTTGGCCTACTCGCTCATCCTTTTTTTAGGACAGCGTACGCATATGATATACGACGTTTGTCTGCAACAAGAATCTCAGCATCTTATGTGTGTTCAACCTTGGACCATTGCAACTCTTTATATGTATGCAATCCTATATCGAATTACTGTACCTCCATAGCCAGATATTATAATTCGGCGTTTTTAATGATAAAGTTCATTATAACAGTTTAAAAGCGTTTCTCAACAATGCTGCATATCATCTTCTTAGTGTCAAGAATGTTTCATTATTTGCAATTAAACCTGTGTGTTGAAATCATCATGTTCTGGAAGTTGACGCTGTCTCAAAAAATCTACAGCTTCTGCCAGTATTGGCACTTCAAGAGAAAATCGCAATGTTTCAATGATTTTACCAAAAAGGGTTTTTGATAGGTGACATCGTGAACAGTAGCACTTAAGTAGACCTTCTGAGTGTCACGCAATCATGTACAACGTGCACCCACCAGTTAGCCAACCGAATATATTGCAGTAATATGTAAAACGAATGCGCGAATAAACTTACACGGTATTCATTAATCAAGTGTTTGGCCTACTGAATTTCACCCAGCTGTAACTCTGGTGCTGCGAACAGTCACCCATTTCCTAATTCATATTGACCTGGCTTCTGTGGGTCACTGAAATTGCATATTGGCGTTATGAAGGAGACCGGTTTTGACAAGATTCTGGCACCTCACGGATGTTTTTTTACATAATAGTTCATATTAGCCTTTAACTGTCTAAATCTTACAAGGGCACTATTAGAGAAGTGATCCTATTGATTTAATCTATATATTTATCTGCCACAGTCGTCTACTAATATGTGGAGAACATAAACAAACAAAAACGATTCAAAACATGAGTTTAAAAGATTAGTCTCCTTCTAGTTTCTTTAAATCAACCTTATATCTGCAAAATAAAGGACTATTAATAATAACAATTTAGACGTAATTTTGGATAAACAGCAGAAACTATTAAACAGACACGTGAAATCAAAACACATAACTGACACAAATGAGCCGTTTTTAGCCTGCTATGAATATATCGCCTATGCACACTTACATAAAAGATAGAAAGAATTTGGCAAACTAGTTGTTCACACTCCACTTTTCTCTTAACAACATAAACTGAAAGGCAGAGGGTGGTAACGTAGGATTTTCTCAAGGAAGTTGTAACATTCAGATTGTCTGACTCCTTTGAAACGAAGCACTAGACTGGAAGTTTGATCTTGTATGAGCTAAACAACAAAGCATATGCTTGGCATTAAAGAAAGTTGAACTCCAGTTTACATTCTCATGAGTTCACTGTGTTAATCTCAACACGATCAGCCTCACGTGGATCAAAATTGAATTTTGTAAACAGTTGGCCATATTCACTTAGGATTAATGTTCAGGTCATCCAATCGTGATAACAAGAGAGGCAGTAACCTACGATCAACGACCCAAGACTTTTCATCAAATTAAAATCAGAAACCCTTCTCGTTTTTATGCGACGTTTTAGTAGGCGATGAATACAAGGAGATGCAGTTCGCGTAAAGTTAACACCATTCGCAATGGACCAAAGATTTCACCTAATTGCGGATTTTATATGTAACTCTTGTTGAAAAGCACTGGGAATCTTGTGTTCTGTTCTAGTTAAGATTTTCTTCCATTATTAGAACTCTACCTTTTTAGTTCCAAAACAGCAAGAATTAGACGCAATAGTTCTACCTCCACAAAGTTTGCTCAAAAGATAAGTGAGGTCATAACTAGGTAACTGAGGTTGAACGTTCCCTGACCAGTCTTTGATTGAAAGGCCTGGATAACTTAGTGTAGACAATAAAATGGTATACACCATTATTTTCGAATTACTGCTGTCTGACTGTGCTGTATTGCACTAAGTGGAAAATACAACTTTAGAAGGAATTAAAGCAATATATAGACATTATCACGGTAATGTTCGTCAGACTAGGTCCTCAATGGTTGAGGTTTACCGATACATCATTATAATCGTTGCACACACGACTTCGACTTGTAAGCTTTCAATCGATTTCAATCTCATTCTAAGCTGCCGATCACTCGGTATTGATCATGAGCACGTGAGATCGAACTGTACCTGATTGTATCGTTACCGTATGATGTAAATATAAAAGTCACACACGGTAACGATCTAAAAATTCATAACCGTCTACTTCATGTTGATTATATAAACTCTTATTGTTGCTGGCATAGACGCCATTTGATCGATTTCACGTGATAAACTAAAAACTGGGTGGGTTACCGCACATCGCATTAGTTTGCGACAGACAGTGATTCGCATACTGACTGCAATGTTTAATTAAATCAACTATTTTACTACGCCCAAATTTAACACACCGAAAGTTTTCAATATGTAAACTTGTCATTTTCTAGCCCTATAAATTCAGTCCACCCATCGAAGGTTCAGACAGAATTGATTCTGCTGTTTCCCAACGTAATGTAGTTAGCACATCAACACAAAGGGTAGCAGATTCGTCATACGATACATACATACATACATACATACATACAAATTTCTGGAACAAAAGAGTTTGAAGGCAGTCAATCACAGTCAACATAAGAGCAAGAGAACATTGTTATTCGCGGGGAAATGTGAACGATATTAATCGGCTGGGGCAAGCCATAGCAGTGAATCTACCGTCCTGCCAATTGCAGATCAACTGCCATCTTCTTAGCAGCGCTCTCTGAGTTTTAAATAAACCACAACAGTTTACATACAGTCCAGGTGAAAGAAAATGTTTTTCCTAAAATAATAACCATGTTTTGAATACCAACATTTTCACTGGGCATGCTTGTTATGTTCACATTAGGAATGATGTAACTTAAAAGCGTATGCCAATATGCAGAACCGTCACATTGCGACCAAAGCAGGATTGGTTGAGTAACACACTTTTGTTGTTACAATCTCTTAATTCGTGGTTTCAAAAGGAAACAGCTTACTCGAAATGCCTTCTATGTGCAACTACTGAACGTCATCAGTACATGTGCTTATCTGAGTTACAAAATAGGCCCCTATTTTGGTGACGGCTACTCGTTTGTATCAAGGCTGCGTCCACCGTCTAAGCGGTACAATCAGCAATGTGTCAACAATTAATTTGTTAGAAGGTATGTGTGAGTGGTCATTCCTTTGTATTCAGATTAGAAAACCGTTGACAAAATTACAACTTATTACACTGGATGTGAAATAAGATGGCAGCTTCCCACGACCGCGTAATTACTGTTGTATGATTATCATTATATATGTATAATTATTTTGCGTCGCTGGTTGCACAGGCAACTAGCTATGCGCACAAAAAGTATTGTTAACTGAACAGCGCTATCTATCCTTAGATGGTTGTATGAGTCATTGGTTTCGTAAAAATTTGTCAGGAATTTTAGCAGAACAACGGCATTTGTCCAGGCGACAGACAGCTTTTACACATAAAATATCATACCACACAAGACGTGTAAGAGTAGTTAGGCTTATGTTTATAGAAGGAAAAACATCACTTGCAATGTGAATTTGGACAATGTGGTTGTGAAGTGAACGCACGAATTACGTCACGTGGTCAGTACCACACGAATAAACAAAACGAAAAGTAAATCTGGCATGCAGTCTTTAGGGCACGTAGACTAACTGGACAATTCTATGGATTCTATATGTCAGCCATTCAGCTTGTCTATGTATTCCTCGTAGCTGACATTTTATAGAAATTGTTAGGCCGGAAGTTAGGTCCTACCACAAGTACCTAAATGAAATGCAACTGATTAAGACCTTTTAAGTGTAAAAGAGGAAGGTTTTAGAAGTCAAATCGAGTCCTCAAATAAATGCACACATTCCGATGGGTGACGTTCCGGTTGCTTTGTATACACAACAGCAAACACCTTCACAATGAAACATAATATTTAGTGAAATGAGAAAAGTGAGTATTCTAGATAATTTCATACTTTATACTAGTAGGATTTGCCTACAACCGTACGCAATATTAAACTAACATGAACCATATGCTTTAGAGGAAGTAAATAGAGATTCAGACTAAGTTTCCGGGAAGGACATTATCAAGACTTTAGAGTGGGAAATATGCACCGTAAGAACTATCCCGTGAGTGTAGAATATTTTGAAAATGTGTTTTCAGTTGTACAAAATGAGGGACGATAAGAAAATCACTGATCGGAACAAACATTTGAGTCAGTGTGGTTGGGTGAACGGTTTTCACGAGTTGGCTGTGACTACGACCACAAAATGAAGTGGGTCTTCAGTAGTCGGTGACGGCTGGGTCAGCTGAAAGGGATCACAGTATTTTACAGACTTGAGGGTCGTCTTTAATCCTCGTCTCGACCAGCCATCACGATTAGAACCGACTACCAAAAGCGCACTTGTTTTGTGCTCGTGAACACGGCGAAGTCATGCAAAGCATTGACCCAATCAGGTTTTCTTCGTCTTTTGCTGTAATCAGCAACGTTCTACCAGTTAATTAATCTTGTATGATCATGATAGCCAAGGATGAGTATCTACTGTAAACGACCTTTCGTTTTTCGTGATTTCCACAAAGCTTTTTAGTAATCGAAAACTTAATTGATTCCTAAACATTTATTTCCATTATTTCAATCAAAAGTCAAACAAATGCATCAATATTTTTTCATAAGTTTGCACAAATTTGAAAATCTCGACTGGTTCAGGTGTGACCACGGTGGCATTCAGTTCGACTAAATCCTAACAGTGAAGGCATTCTGTCTACAGTGTCGTCTGCTAGTTCCATAAGTTGTGACTCACTCAGTGATCCACCGGGTATTCGTCACTGGTTGATAAAATATGTGCCAATGAATGGGTTGGTGTGTGTAGGATAAAGCCATTGAAAAGCTGGTATACAATAAGGTAATATAATGTAATGCGCCCGGAATGCATTTTAGCCCACCAACCCCACAGGATAGTCCTGTACTTGTTCCAGTGACCGTTCTCATGAAACTTCCAAAAATTGTCACCTAATCCGGAAACAAATGTGGTAAGATTTTATACATGGTTTCACCTGTGAACGGAATATAAATACCTTGATGAGAAAATGTTCCAAGTGGAGGGTTCACATACGATTTAGTATCAGTTGTTGAAAACATGTAAACAACATCATCACTTAAGAAGGTCTAGGTTATCACCCGGAAGTTTCCAACGTTCCGGAATATCCAAAACTGACCGGGTTTCTGGTCAGCTGACATACAGCAGTATCGGTGAAGTGTGGCAACCAGGTAATTGGAAGCAATTGTAACAAATAGTAGATTATCTGTACTGGATCCTTATGCCTCGCCGCTGATATTAAACTGCCAGTGTGCTACTTGTTAGTTCAACTCAACGGTGGATATATGGCCTAGTGGATAAATTTCTAATCCCGTAAATATTGGTCCTTCACGACTATAGGTCTAGAGGCCTCACAACAGGTTGGAGCGTTCAACAACTTCGAAAACCTGATAAGTTGTATCAGTGCGCAAATTTAAGTCCTTTTCTCCTCGTTTAGATTCCGTCAGCAAATAATCGATTTCGATACAGAAATCTCCTACCAACAAGCTATCACGTTTAAGTTGCTACGTCCAATCTTCGGCCGTGCCAACTCTTAGCTACAGATGAACGATGTTTGCCGTCTCCTCACTGATGTACTACTGACCTATGTTCGGAAGAACTTCCTCAATCTTTCCCTAAGAATTCTAGCGTAAAACTGATTCAACTGTTCCAAGGATTCTATCAGTGTATGAGTAATTTTACCGGAATAATTTCACTTTTCAAACCCCATGTACTTTCCCTTCATTCGTCGAATAAACAAAACAAGTGACCACTTTTAAATGCGTACTGACATGACGGAAATTTTAAAATCCGTTTTAGTTACAATTGCATCGCTTTGTAACTCATCCTTCCACGTCAACAGATCGAATTGCTTCCTGGTAAAGGTGCTGATAGAGGAGGATTGAACACAAAACTGCCTACTTTTGAGTTTAGATGCCCAAAGAATTGTAACCATAACAAAGGTAAAATAAACATATTACGTGAACTCATTTCTATAAGTATCTAAGCTTAATTTGTCGCTTTTTTGTTTGTTGTTTGTTTGGTGTTCTGAGTAATAATCTCTCTCATGCCATTCACAAATAATCCGTGATAACATGAAACAGAGAGTTACAACTGTCCCTATACATATTCGTCTACAAAAGCTAGACCAGAGTTTCTGATTTCATAACATCAGAACACTGAACATTATAAGTTTATTCTGGATTTCGTCTGCTCGAGACCATACTTCTTAGTCAGAGATGTTTTTTTAAACATTTTAAGTTGTTGGTGCCATTTTCCTGACAGGACAAACATTATTCGTTACCGTAGCAGAGCATAATAAACTGATTACATTTTTTCCAAACGACTGAGTCCTAAATATTCCGCTTCCACAGAATGTTGTATAGTCGTATCTGACGCTCTGATGTTCCTCTTTCCTCTAAAAATTAGCCCTAACCACTCTTTTCGAAAAAATAACATAAAATATGTACAATATTTTTCCCGTAGACACTGCAGCTAAAGAAACTAACCACCCGGTGGCATGCTGGAATGGTTTTTAGTAACTGTAACTAAGTCCAGTCTCCCTAGACAAAATCGGTTAGGCAGACATGTTGAATCACAATCAGCTTACTTCAGCAATCTCCCCAACCGAATTTTTCTAATTCGTTCATGAGCGTCGTCCGCATATTAATTTCGCAAGCTCAAAACAAACCTACATTATGCTAAGCGATCTAGCTTAAAGCTAAGTCCTCACAGATTTATTATATGAACTAGACCTAATCAACGCCCACTATACGAATTTTGAGAAGTGTAAGCAGCTTAACACTCAACATGACAAATACGCGAAAGTTTGGAAGTGTGTTGTTTTAAAAATAAAAAACAGGAATTTTTCTCCCTTTGTAAAACAGCTCTAATCTAAGGTGTAAGCAAACAAAAACAAACCTCGCCTAGCCTAGATTTTGAAACATCTCAAAACAGTGTCCAAATGGTTGATATTTTGCTAAAATGTGATCTATCTTATGTTCTCCTCTCTTCTGGGTTACCAGCATAGATAAATTAACGGTTATCATGTTGCTTGGCCAATTTATAGTTTCTTGATTGAAATCTCTGTTAATTGGCCTTCGTCTGTGCCTGCGTAGCTTGATTTTATCTCAGCCCGTTTAAAATTATGCCATTGCACAGTACAAAATATTGGGAGCTGTAATGTCAGATAAATTTCTCTTACTGTCCTTTGTCCAGATAGATATAACGATTAGTTTCTTTTGTTTGAACTTTACGTAACTGTTACAGTAAACCATATGCTAAGTTTACTCGATATATCACCATGTTTAAGTGAGCTCTAATATTTTTAATTTTTAAGACCCATTACGATAACATCTCATAATTATTTAGGAAATTTTGTCAGTGTTATCAGTCATAGCAAAACAAAGTCAGGTCCATCCTACGTACAACCGTCAGACTTAGTAGAAATGAAGAGCTCCTTCTGCGGGAAACAATACCTCAAGTGAAGAACCACGTTCACACTTTTTGAAAGATGTATTATGTCAATGATGGTCCTGTTGTTAATTTTTGCTGTATTGAATTTATTCACGAATTTCACTGCCATCAAAATCACGATTTGTTTTTATCAGTAACCTCAATACCCCCAGTCGACTAGCATTGTTACTATTTTCCCGATAACTCTATCAGCGGAACTAATTCATTCTTTGTTTTAATTCATAAAACAGAACCTGACCGATAAGAATTTGATTAGCGCGCAACTACTTAGCCGAGTAAAAATACTTGGTTAATTAGCTTAATGGATTTATTAAAACAAATGTAGCAAATTTCGCAATCGGCAAAGCATTTTATGGCTAATTTGCATAAACCAAGAATGGAACTGATTAAATAATCCCCGTAGTTGATCGCCGGAACACGAGACGGATAAAACCACAGTTGAATACAACTGCTGACACAAATAAGAACGTATACGAATTGGGCAGTTGACCCTGATAGAAGACAGCTGAACATTCCCAAACAAAAGTAAATTTCGTTGATCAGTTTGATCACAGCTTATCCTGAATATTTTGTGCCTGCTTGTACAAGATCACAATGTCCAGATTATTTGTAAGACAAAAGACCAAACCGGATTGGTTGTTGGTTTGAAAATGGTAACGAAATTCCTTCAGCTAAGTTTTGTATTCTCTTGTTACTTGTGACATAAACACTGTTCACAGAGTAACCCAATGAAATATATAATTCTTTCAAATTGCAAAAAACTATGAGCACGCTAACTACACAAAATTAACTAAATTGGCGCAAGAATTCTTATGATTGTTAAGCACTTCGTAAGATCATTGATAAAAAAATTATACACCTAATGGTATGTTGCAAACGGGAAGTAGATTCTTAAGATCGCATAAATAGTTAACATTTTTGTCAGTCACGTGTCAGCTTAATATAAGCATGTCTAGATAGACACAGGATTGTTAGACATGCTGAACTTTGTTTGAAGTGAATTTAAGATCAACGAATGTTACACGTCATTTTCCCTCCTGTGCTTGGACTTCAGAAGAAATTATTCCGATATATTCACATGTTGTCAAGCCATTGTTCATCGCTGAGTGCGAGTTTTCTTATTTCGAGAAAAAATAGAATAAACGTCCTGTTTACTCAAATCGATGCTTTCATGTTAACTCGTTTCTACCCACACCTGAAGCTCAGAATTCGTAGGAATTTCCCAGCAGCTGTTAATAATAGTGTACAGTAGGAGATTGGATTCAGATAACACAAATCCAATTACATTTGCTCGCTAATTTCAGATTCACACAGGCAACCTGAGAAGTGCTCACAGTCGCATGTGGTTGAACGTTTTCATATGATAATTCCGTCGTAATCAGTATAAGGTGACTGATACAGCGGTCAGTAAAGTTGTGTTAAGAGATCGGAGTTCAAATCCTAACTATAACATGACTATGAGCTACGCATGAGATGTAAAGTTAAAACTGCAGAATGCCGCTCCATTCGGAAATAGACAAATGCAATGTGAATTATGGTCATTTTATTCAACCAAAGTACCAACAACTCAACAGCAGTTAACATATCACTTTTCAATTTGGCTTTGGAAAACGGAACGCAAATGATTTGTATCCTTGTCTCGTTTACTTACACCCGATTGACTTGTAAATCCTTCAGTTGAATGTCATTCGTTCAATAGCAAAAGCAGTCTACTTCGTTCAACAAACTTTAAATAACTTGGCGCTCGCTCCTATGCGTTAGTTGAGGCAACGTTTCCTCATTTGGTTTACTGATCAGAGTATTAATACACGTTCTACTCGGCACAGCCGACATCGCTTATTCATCCGCTCTGACTTTCGTTTGGCAATGCCTAAAATGCCTAGAAATCCGATCATCTGGTGCTGTAAACCAAGAAAAAGACCTTTTCGAAATATGCAATACAAAACTAGAATGAAAAGAGCCATCTTCTTTTTGAATGTTCAAGACAGTTTTCTGCCTTTGTCAAGATAGTAAGAAAAAATTATTTATTATGATGGAGAATCACCGTGATTTGTTTATTGTGAATGCCGATCCCACAGCGTTAATCAATGATATGAACAGGCAATACTTCATTGCATCCAGTGACCGATTGCAAGAAAGTGTTACATTTGTCAACCTCAGTATCATAGGAAGTAAATAAGCGTATCTTACAAACCCCTCGGCGGTATACTAAATTTGAAAACCTATCAAATTTCAGCCACCAGTTAGGATGAATCTACCACATTCGAACAGTGCGGCTTTCGATGCGCACGACTTAATCAACAATCAACGTTTGTTCTGTTAACATGTCTTCCTGTCCAGATAACACCATAGTTTGGCAGCTAAGCCTAATTTAACGAAATAAAACAGTAAGCCTCACTGTACGTTTCAAAAGTGACACATCAGCCACAGCCATTGTTAGAAGGGGCTCATTCGTTGCTGACTAAATAATTACCACGTTAAACTACGTGTTTATTGCATTACTGTTGCACTACTGTTTTCAAGCATTCTAGATAATATCCGGTTTTACAGCCTCCTTCTATAAACAATCCTTCACATTTTACGTGGTTCGCAAACAACAACCAGTCCGTGGGCATCACACAGTTTAGCCTCGAGCGGAGACAAGTAATGCTTTACTGTGGGCGATCGGGCAAATTGGGCACTATTCACGATCGAATATGGTTGAACGTTCACGTATTACGATTTAGTCATGTCTAATGTGAGGCCAATGGCACAGTGGTCATCACAGTTGCCTGGTAAAAGCGTGGCCGAAGTTCTATTCTCGTTCACGGCAAGGACATATACTTCTGACGAGCTTTAACAACAGCGAACCTTGAGTCGGGTGCTTCTTTTCGGATTGGGCTGAGGGTTAATTTTATGATAATGTGACAATTGCGATCAATTGTGAGTGATGTTTAGTTAACGGAAACGGAAACTTTCGAGCCGTTATGGGCAAAAACAGAGTGTTTGCAGTTTTCTAGAGTGTTCCGTTTAAAGCAATAATATTTTCTTGCGTCAGACAAGATCAAAGAGTAGCATTCAGTTGACCGAAGGAATATTACAGTAACTTTTGGCTTGGTGTTTTAAAATGCCAAGACTTACACCATAAACAAGAATTGTTCACAAATACAAATTAACATACATTTCACAAAACTTTAATGATCTAGCTCATAGTGGATTTGGTTACACGCCATTAGAAGTGAATTTGTGCTACTACAATGACCTTAACAGTCAGAATCATTATGTTTTCAGACTGACTTTTCTACACAAACTGAACAATGAACAGGAAAACTAAGTTCAACAGGCCATAGGATTAAGTAAACAAGGTTATCAATGAAAATACACGTTATGACAATCTTAGTACCAGATACTTCACTAATGTAAATTATGGAGACCTCAGTTTTCCAGATTTCCAAATGAAGAAAACTACATGCCAAAATATTGAAGAGTTATTTGATTTCGGTTTATTTTTAAGGAAGTTATGCAGCAGAAATCAAATATAACCGAACTTAGGTCTCAGCATCATCCCGTGTATGGGCAATACTTTCATCATTCAAACGCGTAACTATACAAGCCATTAATAAAGATTTGCAATTGCTGGCAAACAGCACGATCACGTGGAATTTTGGAAAACTGCGCGTGTTGGAACATATATGCCGCTTGCATGAATTGACAATCCAGAAGCATACGAACCATCACCTTCTTTTCAATAAAAATGGTCGGTGACCGTATGTTGATGCCAATTCCACTATATTGTCAAAATGATAGTCTGCCGCCCCAAACATTTAGTGTGTGGGATGTTATGCCAATAATTTTTATAACTCCGAAGGGTACCTAAACGTTTTATGTGTTAAGATGGACTGGTCACAACAGTGTGTGAATGGCAACCAATAGGCGCAATATTTCCGGAACAATCGTCTCACTGTCCTACCATCATCAACGTTTTTGACAGAATTTGACATAATGACGACACAGAGGACAATGTAAAATAAATGCAGTCTGGATTTTCAATATACGAAAATATCTGTTTGTTTCAATCATCTATTTACCTAGCGTCGTTTAACGTGGATGAAGATAGTATTGGAAGTATAACTTTCAATAATAAGAAACACTCCAGTCTGAAACAGCTAAATAACTCGAGGGATCTGGCACTAGCTTCAACAGATGAACTTGTGCATAGTCGGAGTTTATTTCTAAGAATACGTGAACCAGTAAGATACTCCAAATAATTATCAAAATACCAATGCTTAAACTGTCACATCATTTAGCCATCATCTGTTGCAACCACATACAAACACATACAGTATGGAGTTCATTATTAAAGCAGATCAGTATTTCAGTTTATACTTACAATTTTGAAAGACTTGCTTCCCAGAGTGTGTATCTTCTGTGATATGGCGTATAAGCTTGCAAAATAGCCCAGTGACCATCCGTGGAATAACAGCCAGCAGTGTTGACCGTATTAGATATCAACATCACCACACACGTCGGGAGTCGTGCACATGAACCGTGACTAAGTATCACAATTGTAAGTCAAACACTGTAGGCTTACGGGGCCATGATCACCGTGGTTGCTGAACAGTGTGTAAAATAAATTTCTTCGCCGTTGTACCTCATTTCCGCATAGGCCGAAAATGGAAAGCCTTCTCGCAGTTGACTTACAAACTAGCATGCACACTCATAGAGTTCTGAGAGAGATTTTAGCGAATAGTCGGTCACACAGACCACAGTCAACATGGTGGATGGCTGTTTTGATTATATTAGACCTCCTCATCACTGCAATGTTCTGTGCGTTAAGATTCTGCACTACTATTGTGTTAAGCCTGCCATTCTTACAACTGTTCGTGGATTTCCCCGAAATGTGAGGTGCTCATACAGCGAAACATAAAGTCGAAACATGCCCGTCCACTTACCAGTTAGTGACATGAGTCAGGCGTCCAAAAAAGCCTTTTGGGACTGATTAAACGATCAACCAGAAAAAGAGTCGACTAATTGTAACATATTGGAAGATGAACTGCATCGGTTAAAAATTAAGTCTGTGACTCTGCTCCAAATTCAGGTAGAAGTCTCCGAAACAACGATTATGCACAATAACGTTGGGTCTCTTATGTTATGTGGATGTCTTTTGCGCCAAAAGGAACCCTGATTTGCGGAGAACGTAAACAAAAGGAGATTACTTCTAAAACGCTGTATCGCGTATTTCTCGGCAAACTTAACGAAAACTAATACTTTTACACAGAACAACGCCAACGGAACAGTTTGCATCAGTGGACACGTGGAGAAAAGTCAAACAACCACTGTGCGTTTCACATTTTGACCATGTCATTTCAAAACGCAAAATCGGTACAAACGAATTCAGCACCGGATCTAACCAAACAACCACGGACGCTGTATATGTCTAGGGCTTGAACTTTACTCAAAGTACTTGTAGAGCGATTTGCCCACGACTCTTTCAACATCGTACCAGGCATGACCGAAACATCGCTGACACGTATTGGTCATATTTTCAGATCACCTAGATAAGTGACGTCATAAACATCAACTGGGATCGATAGCCCGGAAATTGTCTAGGCCGAAATGCGACACAAGCCTTTTAAAAGACGTATATATCACTTATTAAATGCTTCACAACCCGAAGCATTTACTAGTAGTTTTTCCATTAAAGTTGGAGTGGCAGCCAATTGACAGTCATTTGTTTAAATTAAATTATAAATAAATATATATAAATAAATATATATATATAAATAAATATATATATTATAAATAAATATATGCAAAAAATAGCTCCATATATACAGTCTGTTCAAGCCGGAAAACACTGTCAGGAACTTTAAAATACTCGATCGGTGTATGCATGGAAGGCAGCTTGTCATACAAGTCTCATGGTCATAATTCTAGCCCTTTCGGATATGTCGCTGAAGAAATGTTCGTTGTTGTTACAATCGGAAATCAGTACCTTCATTCAACTCTTTTCTTGACTTATGTCCACTGTTTTTATAGAACTATAAGCATCTCTCCGACTAAGATGGACAC
>JTDE01003565.1:32541-49304 GCA_014338405.1 Paragonimus skrjabini miyazakii
GAGTATTAGATAAGGACACCAACGCGGTCCAAAACAATGCAACAACCGGACCGAAAACACAGTCAATATGTGAGATGAATGGCGTACTAAAGACAAATTGGCCATCATGTCGATGAAACCAATTTCGTAACAGGTTCAACAGACAGTAACAAAACGATCTGATGGGCTATTAATAAACAAGGCTATTAAGAAACAAGAAACAAGAGATGATCCTGGTGGCTGGTAAGATTCGCTGAACTGTCTAAAACTGAATTCCATTTTGTAGTCAGCAGGAAAATTTCATTGATGCAACAAACTAATAATGGACAAAAGGCGAAATCTATAAGGAAACACCGACGAAAACGTTGGCTATGAGCAATGAACGGATGAATTAGCATCAATTGCAGAACACAGAAAACAGTAGTTTGTCAATAAAGAAGGAATCACCTTGAATTAGGCGGGTATAACAAGTTAGAAATATGGACTGAAATGTAGAACAAAGGAAATAGAGGTCAAATGAAATTGTAAATAGAAGGAAAAATATGTGACCGGTTACAACTTGAACACAGATTAGCAAACAAACTCAATACATTACGGTAAATCAGTATCGTATCAACAATCGCAGAGGATTGTAAAATATCAACATTGTCGACAACACAGTATCATTTTCTGGTCACTACCAAGAACAAATCAAGAAATATGGAACTAATTTGTCAACGAAAATCTTTGAAAAGAAGTAAATTGCAGTATCTTCGTTGGCGAAGAGTCTAATGATTTCGCTAGGTTCCTAACCAACAGGATTGAATAAAGTACATGGATGAGCACGATCAAGTTGTTAGGGTGATAAGACGTCAACAGTATCCAACTGAAGAGTGTTCCATTTTGTGTGACCTCTTGCTTGATTATTCTGTATTTATAAGACATATAAATTGCACACAATACCGATAAACGTACGAAGAACAAGTGCTGTGTGGTTACCTAACTAATGTCAACATTTACATATCGAATAAAACCAAAAACGTTTATTTGATAAATCATTCGGATAAAGAGATTATACTTGGAACCCAAACTTAGCACACCACTGACTATTTGGATTACAATGTATGGCTGAATATATACGAGATTTGTTCATATCAACAGAACGCAAAATTCCAGGGACTGATAAAAAGTTTATTTTGATGAGGTTTACTTTCAGTGAGAACACACACAAAACTGTAGTTCTAACGTCCAGTACTTGTTTTGCGGTGAACATTTAGTGTGAATAAGTCATATAATTGGCCCTCTAAACAAGGTTCACCCAAAGAGGGAAGCCGAAGTTATCTACATTAGCGGGTAGATCTTTGTTTGAGGGTTCCATAACTGTTCACAATCGATTAAATACCGTATACAACCTTATTTTCAGAGGAGTCTGTGACTTCGGATCGCCTCCTACCAGTCTTTTGACAGTATGTCAGGAAACTGTTCCTGAGAAAACGTGAGAGACTGCTCACAAATATGAGTAGTTGTGCTCGAAAGTTCGCTTTCTACAACAGACTGTCTCTCAGAGTTATCACTATGCTGTAAATGACGTAATTAGCAACAATATGATTAACGATGTACAGTAAGTGATAAATGGATTGAGAATAACACAACGTTACGAGCAAGTTGTAATACTCTACGTTTTAACCACCTCGGGTGGCCTTCCTCAGGAGTGTTGTAATCGAAATCACACTAACAAAGGAACAGAGGTCACGTGGGATTTGTCGTGGTTAGGTCAATCTGCGCTGCCACTGAATTGGTTGGTCGAATCGTTCGCCTATTAGGTGGGGGTAAGACTGATGTAGATAAGGTTCGTCCGTGTCTGGTGTTGTTTATCCATCCACGCCACACTGCGGACAGGGGTTTGCTATCATTGCGATTAACACAAGCATCAGGTGAAAATTGGACAATCAGCGTACATCCGACTTGCGGTATTAAAAAAATTAAATCTGAATCATCTACCGTTGCTGACTTGAAGCTTCAATCACGAGTTTTGCCCGCAGTAATTTCTTTAAACCTGTATGAGGAATATAGTACATTTTTGTTGCATACTTCGAAAAACCACCTTTTACTATTGTTTTCTGAAACCTCTAAACGTACATTTTCCCTAATTATGTAACTGATGACTACTTTGCGAATCACCCATTCTAAGTTCTCTATTTTAGCGTGGGTAAAACCTAAATCTCGCTGAAGCTAAGACTCAAATTACCTGCGGCATTTCTCACAATTTCCCAGTATTGTGAGTGATCCGTTGACATTTGCCCGGTAGAAGTGAAGTCGTTTTATCGGGGAAAAAATTCCGTTCAATCGGGGACAAAATTCCGTTTAATCACTTCTGATTGCACCTGTTTGTGTAATAGGCTTCGCCGAATACAGTAGTGGCTTGATTGAGTGCCTAAACTCTAAGGCAGATATGTACTTACATGCATGTACGTGGTGCTCTCCGATTCTGGAATAATTTTGGCAGGCAGTAGTGCATCATATTCACCTGTTCATTGGCCAGAATGAGGTGGTTCCAGCCAATCGGATACAGTCGTGGATACATTAATGCTAGTGCTCCGATAGCTGTCAAACTAGTAAGCACTCCACGACTCGGTCACTTGGAGAACGCAAGGAGATTGGTATCTGTTTTTTCATAGCTCTCATTATTCTATTTCACTGCGTCAGATTCATTCAACGGTTCAAGCATGTTTCTTACTTGCCATTAGTCCGAAGAGTCCTACTACAAAGATATCCCACCTTGATTAGTACAACTTGCTAACGTCACTCATCGAGAGTTGATGACTAGTTTGACTTTCAAACTCTATTCCTCTATTCCAGATATATTCAAGGTCTAACACCTATATTCCTTCTCTGTTGTTGCGTCAGCTTAATAACACCTAGTCGATACTGTCCGATTTTTGATACCACATACGTGTACGTGTAAATCAAATAATCTCTGTTTGTACGCATTGTAAGATCGGATGTGCTAGAGCGCGAATGTCGTCCAGCAAGCTGTAGAGACTATTATCTAAATAATAGAAACTAAATATACCGAATGTTTTTCGACCGTCGAGAACTTGAACGCAAAGTGACTAAAAGCCTGTGCACAGACTGTGAACACCACAGTAGTAAGAAAGCCGAAAGAGATCGAACGAACCATTTTATCCTGTAAAAGCAGAAAGCGTTTTCCCTCGATCTTTGCTTGTGCTGACCGTCGAGTCGGTGTTAAGTAAGATCATACGTAGAAAAGATGGCTTACTTATCACCAATCAATTGCGCCGGCTTGACAGGTGGTCTAAATATTTTCAAGAACAGTTCCGCTGGCCTAGACCTGACAATGTGGAAGACGGGACCTATGTAGCCAGTTACTGCGTTCCAGACGGCCCTCGACATGAAACAGAAGTGGATCTGGAGCCTAAGTTACTGAAGCGTAAAAGGTTCCTGTACCAGATCACCCTCATCCTTTTCCTATCAGCAGTGATGGGAAGAGTGTAGATATCTGACTCGTGGGACAAATATCGGGTAATGAACGAGTTGTAACTCAGTGCTAGTGTGGACCTAGTGGAAGTAGAAGCCGTAGACTTCTTTCTAAGCCACAAGTATTGCTACAGATTGCTATATGTGAAGCAATTGTTTAGACGGTGTGGAACAGCGTTGCACCAATCGCAATATGTTTTCAGTTGTGTGAATCTCGAAAGGTTGTTCTAGTTGGTAAGTAGTGGGCCAGGAACATCAGGGCAATCACGACACATAGTTGGTTGTAGTCGTTTCGTTACGGTCGAGGGGCACGAAACTATAGTTCGTTGTGGTCAGCAAACGGCCATTCTGGGGGCTAAGATTAACACTGACACAACCTCTTCTGAAAGTTTGGGAAAATGAAGAGGTACCTCGTGATTGGCGCTTAGCAATAGTAATTCCGGCTTCTAAATAGGGGATCCGAAATTTATGTGACAACCAGATAGACATCAGTCTGGTATCGGTTACGTCCAAGTTACGCGCCGATCTTGTATTACGTCGGCTCATTAAACCCATAGAAAGTAAGATACGTGAAGGACAAGTAGGATTCTGGTTTAGTTGAGGGCCCATTAACCATGTTTTCACCCTGCGACAGAATTTTGAGCATCGACGTCGTTACAGACAGCCGATGGTCCCCGTTTCAGACCTAAAGGCCGCTTTCGATTAAGTTGTTCGTAACATTCTCTGCAACTGTCTTCTACGCAAGGAAGTTCCAAGGCAATACATGAGTTTGTTGAGATGATAGTTTACCCACATTGCAAGCTGGGTGAGAGTTTGTAGACCACCGTCTTGGGCGTATATCATTTCTAGTGGTGTTCGTCAAGCGTGCATGATCCCCCTTCCCTGTTTAATTTTGTCATAGGCGACATTCTGGAAGTTACGCTTGATTTCGAGCTTGTTCTTGGAACTAAGCTGACCAGCACAGATTATGCGGATGACGTTATTTTGGCCTCTTTGTCAAAGACATATGGATCAAACAAGGTGAGTGGCCGTGCTGGTTTGTATGGGATGCGCTTTACACCTTCAAAGTGCAAAGTGTTGTTTTAAGACTGGGGCCTGTCAACTCCTACCTTCCTTACTACAAACAATCTGCTTGAGACTGTGGACACCTTCATATATTTGGGTAGCATTATCTTGTCAGCTTGTAATGTTGCCAGTGAGAGATCAGCAAGGATAGTAAAAGCACGACTTGCTTTTGTCAACTTGTGTCATCTGTGGCGCCGAAATGATGTTCGGTTGTCGCTGAAAGGAACAGTATATAATATCCGTGTACGTTCTGTTTTGCTTTATGGTTCGGAAATGTGGCCTGTTCGCAACAAAGATATAAGCAGATTTGTTGTGTCTGACCATCGGTTTATCCGTCAATTATGTTTTATTCTATGGTCTTGTCGCGTGAGCAACACATCCGTTCATTTGTGCGTATTCCGGAATGTTAGAAATATGCGATCATTTGGTCAACAAATCACGTTGTACAGCCTGTGATGTTCGAGTCACATATTCCATATGCTTGCCGAACGTTTACAGTCCAGGGCTTTGTATACTGAGTCCAACAACAATTGGATCAAGCAACAACATGGTCACGAAATAAAAAGACTCCATTGGCTCCATTGAGTAAAACAGGTAATTATCGCCTGCCTGGCTAGGATTCTTGTGTTATCCGAGATGACTGTGTGCAGCAGTCAATAGCGTACCTACATCCATACCATTTCTGGTTCTTCCATATAGTTTCTTTTGATTATTTCACCCTTTTAGAAACGTTTTCTTCTTCTGGGATACCCCACGTCACCGTTGGTATGAGCGGTGACTTGAGCTGCAGTGTGTTCTGGACAGGCTTGAGACTGTTGTGATGATGATAAGGATGAACGGGGAACTATTGTGATTGGCGACTGGACTTGTCAAGTGTAAGTGGACTCATTTAGAAGGACATGATATGGAAGATGTTAATCGTTGGGAGTTAAAAAGTAGTCTGTCAAAATATGGCAGACCAATAACATTACTGCTAGGAGAGTTGTTAATTTATTCATCTATCGTGTCAATCATTCTGAATATAGAAGGGCTGATTTACAGCATTTCTGCACTTAATTATGCTCGTTTGCGATTATCGGACAAACTAATGTAAGGTCCATTTCTCAGAGCTAAGAGCCTCAAACTGATTGTATCCCAATAGCTGGGAAGGACCCAAGAACCACAGTACCGAAGAGTTGAAGGTGAAAATAAGTATAGAACAATGAAACAATAGTTTCCAGAGTTTTGGTGTCTATGAAAGTTCTCCTGGACGTGGTTGCACAAAAACTATGTCCAGTAAAAGAACTATACGGTTGTTGAGGACGACTCATCATCATTAATGACATTATTTCAATGAGTGCTACTGTTGCTTTCCTGATAGACCACCATGAAAAGAGGCAAATATCTTAGAATAGAAAGAAAAGAAGGGAAAAACATGGTGTGGTATGGTTTAACTAAAATCTATTAAAGTTTCATCAACTGCCCGAGTGTCTAGTTCAAAAGTTGTGGCAACTTGATTTTACATGTTCAGGTTGACATATAAGCGTCTTTGGTGGTTAGATCTCGACTCTTTCTGTTTCATTGTTTCTTAGTTAAGGGTTGATTTTTCCCCCCATGGCTTTATGGCAGTTAATCAGTTGTGCGAACCGTTGATGTATAATTGTCTTCGGTGATAATGATGATGACGTGTTTAAACTCAGTCACTCATTATCAAGGCAGCTACGCATTACTAATTGTAAGTGAGATGACATACTTAAGACAGTTACTTCAAATCTTTCACTGCCTCTTCGCATCATTTGCACGCTTAAATGACAACCACTACATTGCTGAACCAGTTTGAACAGCAATTCTATTAACGCCTGGAGACCGTGCGAGTTGAGGGTATTCCGGTCCAGAAAACACACGCGACGGACAATAGCTTATCTACGAGATATGTGCTACGCAAATTACATCCGTTATTGCTATTCATCCGTACTTTGCGAAGTGGTCAGCTTTCGTGTTGAACACACCGAAAACACTGGATAGCATAATAATAAACGTTATTTCACATCCGTTTATTCTTGATGAGATAATGCGACAGTCATATGACCATAATGACGTTGTAGATTGCTTGCATCTGATAAAAGCAACCTCGCTTACGACATATTGCACATTAGAAAGAGCGTCTTGCGACATGTCTATACACATCAGATTGGGATCGAACAGACATCGGGTGTGGGAAATTCGGGATCGATTACTAATCCAGAGATACATAAGTAATAATTCACTTTTGAGACAGAAACAGTCAACTAAAACACTACACCGTGGTCATTTACTACAGGATGCTCCTACGGGGTTGGCCAAAACTTGTCAATTGTATCGGCTGCCATCTACTAGGGGGAACAAACCACATCATTCACTGACGACACTAATAATGTGTGTGTTTTATTACTTTGAAGAGATTGGTTATATTTGTTTGTACAGTGCACCTTGTTGAATATACTGAAGGTGCCGCTGTATTTTATGCCCTGTATCCAAAAGGTTCAGACAATCGTTGATTGCAAATTAACCTAAACTCCCTACTTACCGCACTGTTTCCGGTAGTTTAATAAACTGACGTGTAGCATCACCTTTATATGTCTCGTGCTCATTGTCTTCTTCTGACTCTCTACAAAAATTTGTTTCAATGCAACTTAGCTCAGTATCACAAATTCAGTGGAATTTGGTAAGGTTTGGTGCATGTTTTATACTGTTGATTTGGCTCAAGAGGCATGGAGTCCACACACTCTTCTATCTTCTCCTCGCGGCTCTTCCAATGGAATTATTTCACAAGTATTTCACCAAGATGTAAACATCTCTGTTTTAGTTTCTTCTTATACTTTATTCAGCTATTAGATTGCATCCAAAATAGCCATCCAGTAGAAAAGTGGTCATGTATGTATGTGCGAAAGACCTTGTTTGAAATCCCCATAAATGGTGTAACAGTAGTCATCAGTCTTCTCGCCTATATTATTTCAACATCTACCTAACGTAAATTTTATGCTGTCACATAGTGACAAAAGAGTTTTTTGAATTGATCAAGTTCAGTTGTAGATGAGAAACACATTTTTCTAGGGTCGGCAAAATTCAGCATTGTTCCAAAAACATTCATATTATTCAGTCACCTCGGTCATTCTTTATTGTGGTCCTAGATAACACCATTATTATCCTCGTCTATTCTTCTAAAGAACTTTATATTCTAGATTTTCTCCATTATCATTAAGAGAGCTTCTTTTCAGTGACAATGCAAATCATCGATGCGTTAAGTCATTACTTTGAACAATTTCATTCGTTGCGTGGTTTTTCTTTGTATCCGAAACTTCGTCTTGGAAGAATCGAAAATAATCCAGTTTCTTCAACTTTGCCCTGAACGTTTATGTTGATTATTTTCATGATAATTATACTAAAAATGTTACAAGGCTGTTCCTGATTGAATGATTAAGAAATGAAGAGGTTAATTATTTTCGAATCATAAACACACAGACTTGTTTAGAATAGATGATGTTATCGAAATCACAGCGAAAACATGGAATATAGCGGTTTGGTTTGGATGACCTTGATGAGCAGAGGCTGCACTCGTATAGTCTGATTTAGTGACTGGCATTAGACGACTGGTGATAATCTGGCACTTATATCGAACGGCAGATGAGTGAATCGGTTATTTTGGATAATCAGTACAATGTTGATTTTTGTATCGACATGGTTGTCAGTTATTTTTGTTACTGGTTCTCACATCACAGTTGTGGGGGAATGTAGTCTTCTATCAAGACAATATTCCGTTACTTGTATCCGATGTTACAAGAATACTCTCCGTCTTCTCAGTATACACGAGCCAAAATGAACCTCTTATAGTTCTGGTCTTTGTCCAGTGAAAAGTCCCTCGGACCAATCCGCAAGACTTCTGTCTAGAGATACTACGGTCCACGAGCACATAGCGGAATTGAGGGTTGTATAAAAATGCGAGTTGAAAGTTTTGGTTATCTAATTACAGCATAATCCACTTTGACTCATTTGGAACGTGATTAAACAATCTACTGACAGTTCGAAATGAAAATTTGATTCATCGTATTAGCTTCTTCTGGTGTAGCCTTATGATTTTCTGATATTTTCTTCGTTAACTTATTAGGAATAGACAGACGCCAGAAAACGTTTCCCACATTCAAGCAATTAGTTACATAGAAGCGAGCACTCTAAAAGACTAAACATGAAATACCGGGTTATTTTTTAGTTTTCAATGGGGGTAGGTTTATTCGAAATTTTGTTTACTGACAAACTTATTCTTTGTTGTATTGCATTTGACTAGATGTATAACCAAACAACATAAACCCTGTGGCTCACATATGTTTATGCAACAGAAATGAAAGCTGTAGTATCCATGTGTTATGATATGATACGATGTACGAATCATACATACGTGGTTCGGAATGTTACGATGTCTAAAACCCCAGTAGAACACAGAAGACCTCGACTTCCATTCGAGAATATATTTATTCCCAAACTAAACATAACATTGTAGACCAGCATCTGCGTATATTTTAGTATACCCGTCGAGATGAAGAACAAGAGTTCACCAATACACCAATAACGATAGAAGATATATCGCGAAATGTTAACATGTCGTTAACTCTCTTCAGTCACGAACGTAAAACGTTGACTCATGCAGTTTGTCTGCCCTGGAACTGATAACAATCCTTGCTTCATGTAAACCCAATTGTTGGCTGTTTCTATTTTTGTTGCTATTCGTATGTTCTATATATTCCAATGTTTTACGTTCGTGACTGAATAGAGTAAACGAAATGCTAACATCTCGCGATATATGTCTTTTATCGTAATTGGTGAACTGGATCAAAGGAACTCAGTGTTTTAAGTTTACCAATACTCGTCTATCAGGAACATGTAACACTAATCACGGTTCAGTCAGTTGGTTTGCGTTCACTCGGGGGGCTCTTTATCGCAGACTTCGCAGACTGTCAACTCTGCAATCCAAAGGAGAAAGGCAGTAGTTAGCTGCGATCTAAAAACGCATAATACGCGTTACCTCATTTTCAATTTCACATCACAGTAAGTAGACCTTGAAACATCCCATCTAATCCGATGCACTAAAAGTGGAACGACCAATAAGAAGAAAAATGAACAATATGTGCCCAAACTGAGCAACTACAAGTTATGGGGTAGAAAGATAAAATTCGAAATCATGAAATATTTTTCGAGATTTACTCGAAAAACAAGTCATTTAGGAGGAAAACAGACTTTAGCAACACGCTGGTGGTTTCTCTGATTAGATAGACTTCCATATTTCAGTTGCAGTAGTTTGATTCAAGAACAGATTGAAGCCGATGGATTAGATGACATGAAAGTATTGATTTGTTCGAACCCGTGTTCTCATGTACGCATGACACCTTGTTTAAAGACAGACAAATAGACGATCGTTTTTGTCCATCAGTTTACGTTTTGCTAAATGCCTCAGAATGTGCATTGCAGCCTCAAAATGCAAAGTGCTTCTGCAGGATTGTTGCGACTACGTGGACTTAATGTTAGATAATGAAGTCATGGAGGTTGTTGATCGATTTGTATACCTGAGAAGCTGCATCAGCGGCGTCGGCGGAGGTGTAGGGAATGAAATAGAGGCGCGTATTTCTAAGGCTAGGGCGATGTTTGCTAATCTGAGGCACTCATGGCGACAGAAAGGTATCTCTCTGAAGCTTAGGGGTCGCGTATATCAGACAACAGCTGTATTACTTTATGACAGCGAAACCTGACCGTTCAAAGTAGAGGACATGAACCGTCTTTTCAGGTAATTGACCACCCATGTTTGTGTTCGATCGCTCGTGTTGGGTGGCATCTGCGAATATGCAATGAGGAGGTTAGGAAGCGGGTGTTTGACACTGATTGTTAAACGAGTTCTTTCGTTCACTCCTTACGTTTGCACAGACTCAGATGGTTAAGT
The DNA here is from genome assembly GCA_014338405.1 of Paragonimus skrjabini miyazakii. Classification (NCBI taxonomy): domain Eukaryota; kingdom Metazoa; phylum Platyhelminthes; class Trematoda; order Plagiorchiida; family Troglotrematidae; genus Paragonimus; species Paragonimus skrjabini miyazakii. The sequence goes on from JTDE01003565.1 coordinate 43,007, forward strand.
CATGTATTAAGGATGCCAGTTAGTCGTTTGCCACACCGAGCATTGTTTGCCAACGCTGCGGCCGACTGACGGGAGGTGCGAGGTGGACAGATGATGACCTGGCGTAGACAAGTGAAATCGTTCACGAAGGGGTTGGTCACTGTAGATCGGGTCTCCCGGGTTGGAGCCCTCGCGACTATCAGGGTCGGTGGCATGAGACGTTAGGTGAGATGGTGGCTAACCGAACTCAGTGGTGTGAATGTTGTCGTTGTTTAGCCAAGTTGACTGTGAGGTGAGTGCATTTAATGACTCGGGGCAGTGAATGCCGTAAGAAGGCTGTCTTGTTGATGACACTTTACTCTCACTTACAGCTCGGTTGTTTGTTTGCGAGATGTAGGCACCTTGATTTTGAATGTCTAAATATAGACGTAGCTAATTATTTTTTGTTGGTAGCCTGGCCTCTTCCCGCCCCTTATTTCTTCTTCCCTCTTCCTATACAGGGTTTACTTTTTTTCTTTCCTCGTGTTTGTGTGGCAGCTAAGCATCAGTGTAAGCCACTGATGTATTGCTATCTATTATGATGATGGTGGTGCAACGATAAAGCAAAGTAACAAGTGTGTCAGAGGACGTGAACAATTTATGATCTGACTGATAGCGTTCTCTTATTTTTGTGTACGTGCACATGTGCACACGCTAAGCCACTATTGTGGGCTGATAATTTAGAGATGGATTTTGCAAGAAATTAATCCCCTGATCACTAACCAAATGGCAGACATCCGTTTTGACCCAACTCTGTTGTTAAAAAGCCTTTGCAGTAATCATTTATGAGCATAGTTCAGTCTCTTTTGGTTTCAGTAAACTAAACGAAATGAGACAGCAATAGAAAAGAAATTGTATAATTTTTTGCACTTCAGATGACCACTAGGCCCTTGTCTAATGCATTTACTACGCCTTGTACATGAAATGAATCGGGTAATGATCATATGCCCCAACAACCAACTTTCCGCTTGATATTGGATTTTATAATTCCAAGTTTAGCCCATTTTGCTTTCTTGAACACGCCTTTTTAGAGGCAATCCCACGTCGTAGTGCTTACGGCATCAAATGTTTTGCCAACTGTGCTTAACTGCCATTAACAGACGGTTTTAAGTTATTTCGATCTAATATTTGCTAGCGGGATATAGTTTGATGAGCGTCGTCGCATGTGACCTCACTCTACCGGTCTTCTTCAATAACTTACTTCATGTCAGGTGTTCAAAGAAAATGTGGACCCAAGCGAACTCTCGGGCACAAATAACAATAATATGACTCAACCCATGTCTGCTGCACTTGCGAGCTGCGCTCAAACGGTCACATGTGCCTCCGAGAACACAAACAACAAGGAACGGTTGATACTTCAATCTCCACCACTCTCCAACACGGCCAACGGCCCATCCGATTCGATGGCTACTGATAGTGGACTGACTGCAGACAAGCCGGATGAGACAGCAACTCAGGTCTACGGAACAGCCAACGAAGCAACGAACTGTTATCACTCAGCCACCGAAACGGCCACATTGGAAACACTTAATCAGGGCTGCTCAGTCCAGGTAGGTCACACAATCACATCTGCAGGCGAGACGCTGTCACCTATCCGGACCACATCACCCACTGTACGCAGTCTCAACCGCAGTCATGACAAGAATGTCACAAGAGTTGAACTATCGTGAACCAGCTGGCCAACAAAGTATGACTAAATTAGATTCAGTAGAACAGAACTACACAATCATGCCAATGAACGGGCGCTCGAATGGAAATATGGCCAATGAGATTGAAATCTATTGTGGTAAGTTAGCCAGTTCGCTACTTCGGACGTTGTACTTTACACGGCTGTTTCAGGCTGGATGATCGTATGCACTTAACACGTTGCCTATTCCGTAACTACGTACATGGTGTTTCATAAATGTTTAAACAGTGATTTTATCACAGATGATTTAGATTAGTTTTGTACTTCAATTTTTGATCATTTTACTCATAAATTTTACTTGAATGAAAATGTGTTACTAATCATACGTGCACAGTTAGGCTCTATTTTTGAATACTACGAACAAGAATTACGTTGGTAGTGAAAATATGGTTGAATTGGGACAATTATACAAAACTGTTTTTCCAACACAGATGGACACGGAACATACTCAGAATAATGTCAGATTATGTGAAAGTAAGGTTGCACGACTGTGGTACTAGTGACTATCGTAAAAGTAAGCAGAAAGTGTTTATTCTCTTACACAACTCGTCCCTATTTAAGTCATATAATCGAATTATCGTATAGTTATTGTGCAGTCAGGCTAATATCAGCTTGGTCACGTGATTCGCCAAGATACTACTGTATGGTCATTTGATTTGTAGAAGTTGATCAAATTTAGTTAATGCATAAACCAAGCTTTCAAGTTTGTGTAATATAGTATAAAAATTGATTTAAACCGAATTATTAACCATAGCAATATATTTTAAGAAATGTTTTCTCACATTATTAGTGCTGTTAATCTGGGTGAGTTTCAACATTCTCTAGAAAAAGTACACATTTTCCAACTTAACTAAAATGTGTGTGTTGTAACTGGATCTACGGCCTACGAATGCGTACACGGATAACAAAAGCGGCGAATAACGGAACGACGGATTACGGAGTATGCGCGGTCATTTAGTCTCTTCCTGGCAAACCTATTCACCCGAAGCTACCACATGAACACATGAAAAAGGCTGGCCTTCAAACAATGCTTCTTTATATCGCTCCGCCGAAACCAACATGGTCACAAACCTATTCATATTCATAAAGTTTGCGACTACTAACAAGCAAGACCAAAAGAGTGTATCAGACAAAAGTCCAGACAATGCAGAGCAAGCGTGTAGTCGAGATGACAACAACATTTGGTTCGACAGCTGAGGACGCTCATGAAGACTGGAGACCTACATGACCATGGCAACGATGAAGGTTAATCACAAGTGTGCTTTGTTAATTTTTCTGTCACACAATATTTTTGGGGAACTGGCAGTTTTCTCAAGAGTGTCCCACACGAAAGTGACTGAGATACAAAATAAGCGTGGCAAATCAAAGATAATTGTGCTTCTTGGAGTTTCCTGGAGGACTTCGAAGACGTGGCGGACACAATCGGAGTCAAGACTGACTGGGCGAAGCTGGCGGCCATGCGGATGCTGCTCAAAGGCAGGGCAAAGACGCAGCTGGAGGCGGCGCGAAGCGGCCCTGTGACGCTGGAGTGAGCCGCCGCGAAGGAAACGCTGGTCACCGGGTTTGGAAGCCCCACCGACTGCTAGGAGGCAATGTGGCAGTTCAAGGACGCCCTGCTTGGACCAGGAGGCGACGCTCTTGTGTATGCTGTGTCACTGCAGACAGCTTTGTCAAAAACCCTGCCACATTCGGACCAGGACTCAGAACAAAGCATACTGACAGACCAGTTCTGGGAAGGGATGCCACCAGCGGTGCCGGATCAGCTCAGGGTGGCTCTCATTGCACATCCGATGACATTGGAACGGCTGGCTGATGCGGTGCGACAATTGCTGGCAGAAAACTTTCCGGAAGTCAGCGAGTTGAAGGTAGGAGAACAAAGTGAACGGAATGATCTTCAAAGCGCAGTGGAAAAGTTGACTCAAGAAGTGGCGGCTTTGAAGGTGGAGAACCGTGGCGACATCTCTTACGGATGCGGACGACTTGGATAGTGGCGAAGAGTTTGCCCACTCGGCAAGAGAGAGAGCCATACTTAACTAAACGTCTCGATGATTGTCTGTTATCTGGGAAGAGAGATCCGGTATGAAGTGTAGTTGATAATACGGCAGTTCAGGCTAGGTTAGAAATCAATGGTAGCTCGGAGTGTTGTTTGATTGACACTGGGACTGCGGTTTCATTGATTGGACCGAGGCCAGGAAAGATTGTTCAGCCGTGTGCGATGGTCGTTTGGACAGGTGGGTTTACTCTCATAGTTAATGGCTTGGCTGAATAGGACATCCGAATCGATGGTCACGTCGTCAAACAGTCTTTCGTCGTTTCCCCATTGCTCGTCAGACTATATTGGAAGCGGATTTTCCTAACCAAGCTGACGCCATAAACGATTAAAAGCATGGCAAGCTGGTGACGAACTATGGGGTGGTTCCGTTAATGAGAAAACGCAAAACTCAGCTTGGACAAATTGAAGCGAACTCACCCGGAGCAATACCAATCTGTGACAATCGGTTGCTGAATGAAGTGATATGCAAGTTCCGAAAGCTGTTCACCACGGATCAAGACCCATATGGCTACTGTGACTGGATTAAACATGAAATCCATATCAAGCCAGACCGATTTCGACTTTCCGGGCCCAGAAGAACTCCGGTTCACCTGCAACCGGAAATTGAGCGACAAGTGAAAGACATGCTGAAGGAGGAAATCACTTAGGAAGCTGACAGCCCGTTCAATTCTTCTGTTCTGTTGGTGAGGAAGCCCAATGAGAAATTTCAATTTTGTGTTGACTTCAGAAGACTCAACGAGATTACGGTTAATAAAGTGGTAGCAGTCCCAGCGGTGGCAGAGATTTTCGATAAGTTACAGAACGTCAAGATATTCAGTGTTAGACCTGAGGTCTGTATGTTGGCAGGTTCCAATCAAGCAATCGGACCGAGAGAAAAAAGCGTTCACAGTGGGAGAAAAGCAATACCGCTTAAAACGTATGCCATTCGAACTGCCAGGCACCTCGTTCACTTTTAGACGACTGATGTTGAAAGTGCTAGAAAGACTGAACAATACTGTTGTCCACGGGGACGATATCGTCATCCACAGCGCGAGTGAGATGGAACATACCGGACACGTTTCAGCTGTGCTGCAGAAGATTGAACAAGCTTACAAATCAGCAGTCCAAAGTGTCAACTGGCAAAACGAACGGTAGTACTACTCCGTCACAAGGTCGGTCAGGGTGACTTCCAGTCAATTCCCGAGAAACTGCTTACGATCGGGGCCATTCCGGTGCCAACATCGAAGAGGACGTTGCGACAGTTTCTCGGTCTCGTTGGGTTCTACAGCCGTTTTATCGAGAACTTCAATGAACTGCCCAGCTCATTATAGAAAATTCTGGAGAAGAATTATCGAGTTCAGTGGACGGATGAGGCTGTACTGAAGCAGGAAGGCGGTATTGTGGAATATGTCAGTCGAGTATTAACTCTTGCTGAACGAAACTGCTCAACTACAGAGAGGGAGTGTTTGGCGATCGTGTGGGCATTAGAAAAAAAGGAAGCCGTACTTGCTCGGTCGACGTTCCCATGTGGAGACAGATCACAAACCGTTGGAGTGGATTAGGTTGGCGAAAGACCCCGAGGAAAGCTGGCTAGTTGGACGTTGCGATTATAGGAATAGGACTTCACAATTCACCATGTAACTGGAAAAGAGAACCATGTTCTCGATCTCCTTTCTTGAACGCAGCACATGGATGGAATTCGCAAGAACATGGTCGGATTTAATAGTATTGAACTGGAGATCAATGCCGGAAAGTTACAAACGCACAGAGGGTGGATATGACAATCCGGGCAGTGGTTGACCAACTTCTGTCAGGAGAAAAACCGCCAGAAGATGAGGGAATCTGGAGATGAAAGATTTCAGAATGTGCTGGTCAGACTTGCGGTTGAATAGTGCGGGAATTTTAATGCGCCGACTGCGGGATGGAATAAGCGTGCCTGTCATACAGAAGGAGTTGAGAGCGACAGTTGTGAAGGGATGTCATCAGCTAGCTCAAACTGGATATAAATTTGTTGATCCATAAACTGAGAAACCTCGTCTCCATCGTTCGCATTCCCTAGTTCCCCCACTAATCTCACACTTGTTCCCACTACCTCACCTACCCCGTTTTGTTTTATTGAACTAATGTGCCATTAAATGTCCGCGGCGTGAATAGTCATTCTTGTCCTGGTCTACTGGCGTGACGGCTCACCTTTGACCTTCCTGGTCCTGTTGAGAAACGATTGATTTTGGTGGACGAGACTATCCTCGCGAACGATTGAGGTTTGATTTTTGTAATTATTGATGCATTTCTTTAATACTATCGTAGCAATTGTTGGATACAATCTTGTTTTCAGTTTGGGGATCCGTTTTTGGGCTACGCGTAACTGTACGATCAGACGTGTGTAGTTGCACGGGATGTCATCGAACTTATGAAATGCTGAAGCAAAGGGCATACTGGCCGGGAATGAAGGATGATGTTAACACCTATGTGCGGGAATGCCAGCAGTGTCAGCTGCTGAAGAGCTCCAACTCCCCCAGTCAGTATCCTACACAATCAATCCCGGTCAGCGGAATTGGGGA
>JTDE01003565.1:49404-72248 GCA_014338405.1 Paragonimus skrjabini miyazakii
AATTGGGGAATTGTGGTCGCTGAATGTGATGGGTTCCTTCCCAGTAACCACATCCGGAAATCAATACATCATAGTTATGACAGAATACTTCACAAGATGGATTGAAGCAGCCGCTATACCCGATCAACGTGCAACCACTGCATGCAGAGCGGTAATGGAACACATCGTGGCAGATCATGGAATACCGCGGAGCATGTTGACTGATCAAGGTCCCTGCTTCGAAAGTGAAGAGTTTCGGAACTGCTTGGAGCGTTTGGGAATCAGGAAAATTCGCACAACGCCATACCATCCTCAATCAAATGGATTGACGGAACGAACTATTCGCACAATCAAGGAATGGTTGGCGGCGAAAGGAGGGAGCTGGGAGGAAGCACTACCGTTCATCGTGTTGGCCCACTGCTTTTCGCCACAAGGGACGACGAAGAAATCGCCGTTCGAGCTAATGTACGGGCGCGTGCCACGCCTGCCAGTCGATCAGGAGATTGGTTTATGGGGAGACCGGCGGATGAACAGGCGCGAATCAGCAGAAGCTCGGAGAGTGGCCAACCAAAACTTGGCGAACGCACAAGAAGCTGCTAAGGAGCAGTCAACCGCAAAGTTGTCGGATCGGAATGCGGTATTTGAAATTGGTTCGAAAGTGAAATACAGGGACAGGCGGAGTCCAGGCGCAACAGGACGCGGATCTAGGAAGTTCTTGGCGAGGTGGAGAGGACCTTATGTGGTAGTGGATCGCCGTGGTCCAGTGTATCTGATCAAGAATGATAGGAATGAACATCGAGTGCACGGAAGCCAGCTCGCAAATGGTACGATACCCCGAGTAGAAGAAAGTGTACGCCAGGAGCAGCGACTTCCCCGAGGCCGGTACGCAGATTGTCGAGAGAGCGAAGAGAACCTGAAAGGCTTTTATTGCAATTTTGCTACAGTTTTTGCGAGGGGAGGATTGTAGTGTGAACGAGCGGTCGTACGGCACTACTCACACCACTGCTGTTCAGCAGTGGGGCCAAAGCATAGATTTTGACATTGAAGTAGCCGCAGGAAAAATACAAAAAGGAACATCGGAGTGCATCATCGCATGAAGTAGTCATTGCTACGTAAAGGAACATGAGGGAACCGAATATTTGCGTCTGTGGTAATCGTGACGTTCTGGGCCGAGTACCGTACGCAGATAAGTGTTTTTGTATAACCCACGTGTTATTCTCATGAGTAAATAACAGTTGCACCTTCCGTGTTTTTGGCTCAAAACACTCCGTCGTTTCTTGCGTTCAATACCTATCGACTCGTTGGCTGCCGCTGCTGTCTGTTCTTTGAGGTGTTGCCACATATCATCGGGGGTAGTGGGTACAGGCGCGTCTCTCAAACCAACGGCAACAATGTGTTGCAGAGTGGTCCCAGTGTTTGTGTTTTTGAATCGTTTAACATCTAGTTCCTGCAATTGTTCGGGTCATCTGTAATAAACAGGCTTGCATACATAGATAAACAATTTAGTCTTGACCATTATCGGTGCTACATTCGTCGCCGCGCACCAATCGCGTGATATACACTTCACTAATGTCGCGCTGCCTCACAATCAGGTAATCAGACAGTTGATGATGACCGCTTCGTGGTTGAGTCCACGTCGTGATATCTTTGTATCCAGCTGGAAGTGGAAGTTCGTGATAATCAACTCGTCGGTAGCACACAAGTGGAGCAGACGATAATCGTTCTCAGTGACTGTACCAACGCCGTTTAGTCTGAGAACTCTAGACCATGATGATTGGTTTCTCCAAACTGGCGTACTGAAGTCATCTAGAACAAACAGTCGACAACTCACCGGGGTCGAGCGGATTCTGGTGAACAACTGAAACCAGAATCGGCCTCTTGTATGATCGATGCGACAAATAGTTGGATCATAAGCAATAGGAAATGTGGCAGACTTACCTCGACCGAATCACAAGCACGTGAACTCGATTCGAGAACTGAAGTCATGCGGTTTGACTACCATTAATAATTGACCCGGCCAGTTATTGCGAAACAGATACGGTACTCCCAAGCACCATCTGCCTGGTAATCCATCCGGTGTAAAGTGTATCGAACACCTGCTACTTGCAACTCACCTTGACTTACAAACCCCCTCCCACCCACGGCTGTAACATGGATACCGTAACGACTCAGTTTCATAGCGATCAGTGTGATTCGGCGTTCCGGCCGTCCAGTGCTGCATCGATCCAGCAACGTGAACATATTCTATGTCTTACACCCATGCACATGCCTCAGATGGACATGTGGGACCACAGATTGGACATCTGACTCAACAGTTTGACCTGTGGGACAAAAGCAAATAAGGTTTGTTTGGGGGACCCAGCCGGGGCAACTGATTCGAAAGTCTGACTCACTAGGTAGTGAAGAGCTAACCCAGCCAAGGGGTGGTGGGACAACTCATTCCGATTAGTGGTGCGTGCAGTAGATGCACTGCAAACTGTCTCATGTTTCTGAGAATGTGTGTGGGTTTTTGATCACGATCAGTCGCTGGGTGACCGGTGTGTGAGTGACGCCTTTGTTTTCATCCGATCAATGCTGGTTAGCCAATTAATTGGTTAGCACGAAAAGAAACCCTTATCTCTCGGAAAGCAAACAGAGAGGGAGACTGCAATGACAAGATCTAAACTGAGACGAAAGACATGTATAATGTAACACAGGAAGCTGAAGAAAGGAATGAGTAGAAGACTGCAGACTCCCAAGTTTCTGAATAGAAAAGCGGACTGTTTGCTAGACGACCGTGGTCTTGGCCGATGCAATCATTAATAAAAATAGAATGGATATACTGACGTGACCTACTTGAGCCTAACGTGCTCGTCGTCTCTTAGCCGATGGTGCACAATAAATACGCTGGTGACCTAATAATACCAAACGGTCAGTGAGTTCGCGGTCGCACACATCGCAACGCCATGTAGTCATATCACCACGACCTATGGTACTGATGGTTCCCTTGCGTACCGCGCGTTTTCGTTCTTGGCCCCGCAATTGCGGCACACTGAACTCGCGGACGCCCGTCTGAATCGTAATCCTCCAGGCTATCCCGTTCAATGATGAGTCTTCCCAACATTTAAAATCAATTTCATAACGTGAAATACCTGCCTGCACACCATCCTGGTATCTCCGCTTCTGACCATCAGGATTTCGCTTACCTGATTTCAATTGTCCATACAGCAGCTGCTACGGAATACTGTCATCGCCCATCCGACAGACATGACCCAGCCAACGAAGCTGATCCAGCATTAACATAGCTTCCATGCCGTCCATGTCCGTTCGCCGCAGTACCTCAGTGTTCGGAATCATGTCGGACCACCATAAACCCAAGATTCGTCTTAGACATTGCAAATGGAAACGGTTCAAATAGCGCACGTTCCGCTGATACAATGTCCACGTTTCACTGCCGTACAGCAGTATAGACAACATCATTGAGTGGTAGACAAACAGCTTAGTGCTTGGCTTCAGGCTGTGGTTCTTCCAAACACGTTTTTCAAGACGTCCGAAAGCAGCACTAGCCTTTGCCACACGAGTTTGTAACTTGCGGTTCCCGGATAGATCTGTGGACAAGTTGGTACCCAAGTAGCAAAAATCTGTGCAGCTACCGACAACATCTTCATGAACGCGAATTCGCGGTGAAGGTGCATAGACAGCATTTCCACCCGAGGAAGGCTGAAAGGAAGAACACGTTTTACCTGTGTTGATGTCCAATCCAAATTTGGATGCAGCGGTCACGAAAGCCGTGGCCAATCGCTGTAGTTCGTCCTCGCTATGTGCGAACAGAAGCATGCGTAGCGTTGAGGTATGTAACACACACAGACATAGGACCGTTTTTTCTGTAGACCAACTAGTCGATATCCAAGCTAGGATACACAATCATGGCCCAGACAGAATACATAATCTCTTTTCTCCTTTCAGCTTGACGTGATGTAGCGTCGCACAATATGAATTCTTCATCCTGATCGACGTAATTTCGTGGTGGTGGCTGTCGCCACTTCTCTCATAGGTTCATTTCCTAACGGCATGGATGAGAGTGGACTGCAATCAGACAGTTGTGTACAAACGTCACGCATTCACTTTCGTCCCATCTTTCAACCTGTAGGTACCTAGTGAATAAAACTTTTCAGTCTTAAAAAAGTAGACAAATCATTATCACCTTTCTGAGTCCGCGTTTTATTACACACGTACAAATATTCCGGGTATACAGTTTCGGTCTGGTTGTCTGTAATTGGTCTGACAGGCCACCCGTTTTTTTTCCCTTACTGATTTTCGCTTTTCAAACATCACCTGAGAGGGCTTTATTTTCTATATCTTTGTGACGTGTAATGCTATACACCGTCAAGACGATAACTAAAGTTTCTTCTGAACGTTCGCCGCCGCACACGTTCTTGTGGATAGATTTCATTAAGGTGTGATTAAACCGTTCGTCCATGCCATCAGCTACTGGATTGTATGACACGGTTTTCACATGTCGAATATTACTTTTGAGGAAAAATTGTGTAAACTCAGTACTTCGAAATTAAAGTCCATTATCAGTAACCATTTCTTCAGGCAAGCTAAATGGAGCAAAACGATGCTGCAGCCAATTTAAATTTACCGCTGTGGTTGTCTGACCACAATGGATTGTGTCAGACCATTTGTTATAAACCACGTAGCTAACACTATGTTCTTTTTACACTACGGTACAGTTGCAAATTGTCCCATAATATCAGTCGTAATTTTCTCTCATGGTCTCATGGAATACTTGGTGGGTTGAATAGGCACCTTGATCGGCTGAGAGTTCTTTTCGAATGTTAACGAGCGGAACATTGTCTGATTACAGTTCCCAGACTGGAGTTCAACCTCGGTCTCCAACAGTATGCGCGAATACGGGTTTTCATCTTTACTATGCCTGGACGTCCCTCATGACCGGTAGCTATCATACCTTTAGTAAGGGATGGTGGCATGACGAACCGAAGACCACTTGGAAAACATTCATCAACTGTTGATAAATCACGTTGCACAACAAAACAGACACCAGTTCAGGCGGGAGGTCGCTTCTATCGGGCCATGAAGTCAACGTATATTCGTGAGAACCAAATCGTCCTCTGTATTACTTTGTATAGTCTTAAGAGTTACAGATGCTGGATGAACATCCTTTTGGATCGCAATCATTTTCAATTCTTTGAAATTTTCATTTTTTTATGGACAGACGCAAAAGTACACCTGATTCTGCTTGTTACAACGAACGTCAAAGTCATAATTCTGGGAATGTCTCGTATCATCTATTAATCCGTAAAGTTTTCTGACCTTTATTCCCATTAAACAGATGTGTGTAGTGAAAGGTGCATGGGCGATGCACAATGGAAACCGGCGTCCGAAGAAACAGGTGCCATTTTTCATAACCGAAAACGCATGCGAAGTTCCCTTTTTCATTCCCGGAGTAGTTGATTTCAGTTGTTGAAAGGTTTCGGGATACATGTGCGACTAACCTTTCTCCCTCTTGTCGATCCATGATAAAATGATTTTTAAACCAAATTTCTAGGACTCTGCCAATATGAAGGTAGGGCATCGTCCGTTAAAAATGAATGTCTTAAAAGTGGTAGTAGCTATTTTATGGGTCAAAAAATAGATCTTCTTTTATTCGTGACCTTAAGTAAATAGCTCGCTTTGCCAGGCCGGTTTACACAGAGTGTCAGAAATAGTGATGAAATTTTTGAAATGCTTTGGATAATACGAACATAGGCCCAAGAAATATTTGAGTCGTTCCACTGTTTGTGGCTTCGGACACTCCAGAGTAACACGCCTATTCTTTTCATTAGGTTTAACACCGCCAACTAAAATTACATTACGCAGAAACGCGATCTTCCTTAAACAAACTTATACTCTCGAATATTAAGTTGTATACCCAGTTTACTTAGTCGGCGAAGTACAATATATAGATCAGAACTATGGTCTTCAAGCGGTTTTCCAAAGACGCAAATATCATCCATATATTTGACACAGCTCTTTACACCAGCTGACACAGCTGCAAGAAACTTTGTCATTGCCACAAGAGCACTACCGAGCCCCCTTAGGAGCAATTTTTACTGACAGACTGTTTTGTCGGACTAATGTCATCGGGGTTCTTGAATCAAGAGTCACGGGTATGTGAAAATAGGCATTTCTAATAGCAGGTTTTGAAGATACGTTTGCACCAGATAGCTGAATAACCAGCTTGTCTGCAATAGGTAGACGGAAATTCTTCGTAATCATGTTACTGTTGAGTATGCGTAGGTAATAACACACACGAATACATCAGTCCTTTTATCGAGCTGCGACTAATGAATACACCCATTCTGAACAGTATATCGGCTCCATCAGACTCTCTCGAATTATTTCCTGGTGAACATTAGAGACAACCTCTCACTTGGACATGGGTAACGGTCGTGGCTATGATATGCTTAATGAAGTTACGTTGGCGGTCAATCGTTTTCGATGTAACCCATCAGGAATTCTTTAAATAGTGCCAACAAATAAATTCGGATAGAACGGCCTGAGAAAATCCGTCCAAACAGTCATCAGTACAACTGAAACGTTTGTCATTGTTTACTTCAACGATTGTGCGCACATCATCATCATTTTAACTCAGCACACCCATTATTCTGTTTTCACAATGTTCATTTGAAGCGGTTCCATGGTTTCCTATTCACAAAATGGTGAACTTGTGCATACTGTTAGTGATGAGTAGTAGTACTGTTAGTCTTCACAAAATCAGATAAGCTTATGCGATTATATTCCTGTATTTATTAGCGATTGTAAAATACCTTAATCTGCTATCGATTTCCTTGTTCATTGACAAGATAACCAGACAACCAATGACACTTTTGAACCGCTTCAAGGTCATATAATAACTTATTAAAATAATGACTAAGTTCAGTAGACTAACGGATCGGTCGAAGTGTTCTGATATCTTGTCATATTTCGTGAAAACCAGATACGCCGAAAGTTTGCACACTAAAAATTTAGAGAATAAATCATGAAACTAAATGCACTAACTTATGGTGGTGTGTTTATTATATGATACAAACTTAGTTTAAAAAATTGACAACATGACAGTTGGCTTCAATTCAAAAAAATACAGTCAAATTTTATTTTGTGGTCCTCATTTAACAATTGTCGTGTTCATGTGATTGAAATGTTCAAAATCACGTTTCTGTCCGTATAGTTTTGTTGTCGAAATATTGACTGGATTCCACGTTAAATTAGAGTTTCACTGTCGCATACTAGTTACTGATAAGTAGTATATTACTTTACTTGTTTAACATCTTACCGGAACATGTTAAACTATCTTCGTTTACATTTCAACGGATATTTTGTACTTCCACTCTCCTCATTGGCCCAGTCATATATGTTTTCTATTTTATGGGGCCCTTCCTACTACCTTACACCTTGTGTGACTTTCAGGTAGTAGCTCAGAGGTGAATCAGCTACTCTTATCATAACAATTCCTTTTGGTTCTGCTAGTATTGTATTCCATCACACAAAGCAAGTTCCTAGTATTAAAGGTGATCACTGACACATCAGTTGAGGTTTATAATGAACACTTCGTCGTAGAGTCTCAGGTTGAAAGTTTCACTGGCGAGCATGGATCGAAAAAAATAGTGTAAGTGAACAAAACATTATTGTCTTACGAGAACGACTTAGACAAGCTTGCAGGATTACCGATTGATGTTGCTGTAAAGTGCACGTTTTGAACAGAGAGACTACTTGCAAGCTAACAGGGTTGCCAACAAATAGAAAGTACACCTATGGCATGCCAAGCCCTAGTTTGTGTGGATTGAATTTTCAAAATGAAACCTTTGAGTTTTTAGTGTTTACTGGTTAGGTTGTGCAGAAGTGTACGCTTCGTGTCACTTACAATGTAGAATATAAACGATTAGTAGACAAATCGTACATAGACAGTTATACACTTCACGCAGCTTGAGGTTTTCTTGAGTCATCTTCTGTGTGAATGTGTTGATAAAGCCCTATATCGCTTCACTGAGTAAGATTGGTTCCGTACTTGAGGTTAACCTGCCTTTCACGCCAAACAATTCAGGATTCATATTTGTACTTTGAAAGTTAACTCAGAGTTTGATGACCACAATGTCTTGTTAAAGCCAGATCAAGGCGAGAAATCCAAATGCATCTAGACTTGGAAAGACTATGTCACGAGGTCAGAGTACATCTACGTTCACTAAACACTCCTCAGTACGTTCAGTACGTCCTATAAAACCCTCCAAGAGTTTTGAAGTTACATTTATTTTGCCGACGGATTGCTAAATATTACTGATACAGAAGTTTTCTCCACTTAGTGGTGTGGCAAAGTAATTCTGTGAGAGAAAGCAATCACCACCGTTAGCTAAAATAAATGCACTGAATCCGACGAACACTTTAATTGAAAATAGATTATGCATGGCAGGAAGCACTTGCTTCTTTTCTCTGAAACTTATAGAGAAACTGATAGTAAACGGTGTAGAGGTGAATTTACACAATTCGAAAATGACAAAGAGGTCCGCTGTACACTCTGAAGAGCACGACCGGACGAAGGCATATGCACACATTATCTCTCCCATCCCGTCTGTAGGGTTGACACTTTCTGAGGAGAAGGAACTTCACTGACAGGAATCGTTGACCGCTTGCACAGAGAAAATCATTACTCGGATGAAGAACCAAACACTGTAATGTTGTACGATCAAAACTCATCAACTGTCGATATCTTGAAATAGATAGTGTCAGATTTCCGTTGGAAGCATTAGTGACACTACAAACCATTCGGTGTTGCCTGCAATATGTCTAGATTTAACAAGTATCAACAAAGCACATATCGAGAAACCAACCTCATCATTTGTCTAAGAAAACCGAACGCTACGCTTTTTTGAAGGGAATTGGTTTTTATTTGGTGAACTGAAAAAGTAAACGACGTCTATTACTCAGTCTTTGACGTGATACCACGCTCATCATCATCAACTTTCTTGGTTATGGCAGATCAACAGGTTCCTACATCTAAACATTGTAGCCATTTGCGGTATCTTTGTTCCAACGATAAGAGGCTACCAGCGCTCACCAAAAATAGGTCAGATTAATAGACGGGCAACAACAGGCATTTATCTAAATTGAGGTCACTTGTTGTCGAGTATAACCATTGAATATTTCAAAAAAGCCACTTCGTTGAAAGTCTTCCAACTAATGGATTATTTTGCAGATCGTATTTTCAGAGGGTTTTGTTTCCATTAATTGTCAAACAGAAGCCCTGATTTTTATCGATCGGATCTCATCTAAATAATCAGATTCGTCAAACTACGCATTAGTAACACAATTATTTCTCATGTGATTTATTGTGAAAATTACAGTACGTCTTCACAGCTTCACCTCCAGGAGAAACTGAATAGAATCAATTCATATTGGAACTCGCCAGTTGCGTCGGGGACTAAAACTCCAGCCACGTCTTCATGACGTAACCGTGGCGATCACTTTGCCGTCAACCTGAAAATATTGTTGAACAAAATTAATGATGATTATGACTTCAGTATATTGAGAAATCCTAGTCATTGGGGGATAACTTGGAGTTAACAGAACAGTTACTGTTTCTTCTCTGATCATCATCATCATCATCATAACAGCCATGAGTCTGACCAAAAGGTATTGTGGCTCGGGCCGCCGCTCACCTCAACAGTGACGTGGAATATCCTAGAAGAAAACGTTACTAAGACGGGTGAAAATTATTGAGAAAAGACTAAGAGGAAGAAGCGGAAATGGAATGGATACAGGTACGCCATTGATTGCGACACATCGCCATCTCGGATAGCGTCTCTAACCAGCGGTTTGAGTGATCACGAGGACCCCATCCAAGCAGGCGACACCTATCCACTTTGCTCAATGGAGCAGTCAAGGTCTTCATATTTTGTGACCACGTTGTTGGTTGACCAGCAGGTGGATTCACCCAACTGTTGGTGGCCTCAGCATATAATGCCCGGTACGGTAAACGATCAGATGACATACGGAGTACGTGACCCAACCATCGCAAGCTGTGCAACGTGAGTAGCTGATCAATCGGTCGCGCATCCCGAGCGTTCCGGAATACGCGCCGGCGAACTGCCACATTGCTTACGCGATCAGTCCACTTAATATGGGCCAATTCGCGGAGACAACGGTGTTCAAACACAGCAAACCTGTTAATATCTTCCTTGTGAACAGGCCACGTTTCCGAACCATAAAGCAAAATGGAACGTACACTGCTACCTTGACGAGGTGGTCGGGCTTGTGTACTGTTTTGATCCGGCGGTCTATGCTGACTAAGACTCCGGTCATTCCAGGTGCAACCTTGTCAGATAGGCCAAAGGGGAGCAGTCAGGCGAAAAGCAGTGGACATGCAATGATATCAGTAGACTCACGTATTTCTCTGGTACTCCCTTACAAAGAAGACAGTTCTAGAGAACGTTACGAGTAACTGAGTCAAAAGCAGCTTCAAGGTCCAATAAGACCAAGACCGTCGGCTGCCCATAAGAGTGCCGATGTTCCAAGATCCGTCGTGAGGTAAAAATGTGATCAACACACCCGTATCTCGTATCTTATTTTTCTGGGCTTAATGAGCCGGCGTAAAATGAGACCAGTGAGTAACTTGGACGCAATAGACACCAACCTGATGTCTCTGTGGTTGTCACATAGACTTCAGACCCTCTTTTCGAAAATAGGAATTACTATTGATAGGCACCAATCACGAGGCACCTCTTCAATCTCCCAAATCGTCTAGAGGAGTTTTGTCAGTTCCGACATCAATCTCTCCCTACCATCCTTGAAAAGAGAAGAAGGGAGGAGGTTTGGACCAGGAGCCTTATTACGCTTCAATAACTTGAGCTCCAGGACCACTTCTACTTCCGATGGAAGACTGTCTGGAATGCAGTAACTGACCAATGGGGTCTCGTCGTCCACACGAACTGGTTGAGGCCAACTGAACTGTTCCTCAAAATGTTCAGCCCACCTGTCAAGTCGGCGCGATTGGCTGGTAATAAGTGAACCATCTTTTTCATATATGGTCTCACTTACACCAACTCGACAACTTGTACAATCACGGATCAGGGGAAAAGCCTTCTGCTATTTCTAGATAAGATTCTTTCCATCTATTTCGATTGTTCGACCAAGTATTGCTCACGGTCTTTCCGCAAGCTTCTAGTCAGCTTGCGTTTAAGTTCTTGACGGTCGTCATCATATTTGGAACCAGGTGGAATCGAGCGACGCTTGTTCATGAGGTTTACCGAATTGGCGGAAATCCACTTCTGTCGCCAGTGAACAATTTCCTGGGAACGTACAAGTTCACAGTATACTTTCATAGCTGCGGCGACTTGTTCCCAGTGTTCATCAGGATCACTTACCTGACTCGAACTGGGCAACTTCCTTACCAACACCTTCTGGTAAGCACTCTTCATACTCTCATCGCTCGAATGCCAGTTAAGTACCTTGCATTTGCAAGCGTGTATCCTCTGGGCAAATGATAAAACAAAATGGGCACGCACAACAGCATGGCCTGAGTTCAGGTGGTTGCTCCAAAAGGCACGACAGTCCTTAACAGACTGGCGCCGCCTGCAACTGATTTCTATATGATCCAGCTGTGTACACGGCTGAGAAGTACACAGAGGTCTCCATGTAACACAGTGCTTCTTCCTGTTTTGGAACGCGGTGCTCGAAATATACGGACCGAGGGATGCGCACAGCTGTAGTAGTCTTTCGTCATTGTCAGTGCGTTTTGCCCGGACACCAAGCATACCTTCTAGCCGCTTCTCTCCCGGAAAAAGACGACCAAGCTGAGCATTAAAATCGCCCGGTAGTATGATGATGTCTGAGTGTTTAGTTTGCCTCAGAAGGTCAACGAGAGTGTCATAGAACGCATCCTTGGTAGCATCCGGACAGCTTTCCGTTGGAGCGTACGCCGATATAATGAATACATAACGTCTTTTTGATTTGCTTCAACATATTTTAACCTACCTATTGAGTGTGATAGCGCACAAGTGATTGTTCACTGGGATCCAATCAAGCAAACATTGCTCTGCTCTGAAACTCAGTGCGATTCCCACTCCAGCTTGACCACCAGATTCAGCTTTGGCGTCACTAGGAACCCTGAGAGAGAAGCGCTTGGATCGAGTCATCTATAGGTGAGCTCAAGTGAATAATAGTGCTAGAGTCGTATACTCACGTCTGCGACACGCAGCATACATCAAGCTCTAGACTTGAGAGAGTACTTGCCAAAGCAGCTTGTTGACCGACTTGTCGGAGTGTACGGACATTGAAGACGCCAATGTTTACTAGTTGTCTTGGCCTCAGAAAACAGTTATTGCCCGAAGGCACAAGGAAGGTCTGAAAGCACATGGACGGTAGAAAACATGGGAAATAAAATAGTAGGAGGAGGTTGTGTTGGGTGAACAATGTCATCCTCAGGAAAACGATGGCTTCTGACACTTCCCGGTCGTTTATGCCGCGGAAGGGGGTTGACTTGAGGGACCCCACCCCGAGTCTCTGACTCAAAAGTCTGACCTGCGAGACAACAGGATATAGGGTTTTCTTGGATGATCCTACCAGGAGTCACTGACTCAAAAGTCTGACTCACTTGGCAGTGAAGGGCTTTCCTAGGCTGATGGCGCAGTGAATAGGACATTAGTGTCTGATTCTGATCACTGTTGCGCACAGTGGATGGACTGGAAACCACATCAAACTTTTGGGAGATATCAGATGTTTTTCAACCGTATTGGATAATACGCCGGCGGTCACGGTCAACCGTTGGGCAATCGGAGGGTACCTTTTCTAACCCTCTTCATCCTGACACGGAAGACAGCAGTGTGGTAACTATGAAAGTAGTTCTGCTGTATGCTCATTGGATCGTGCATCACTACCTAAGCACTCGTACGCGGTCAACAGTGCGACATATAATCCTATGAGTGTAACTGCCTTTCGTCTGCATGCTCTCCTTTGGCCTGTCTGATAACATTGTACCTGTAAGGAGTGGAGTCCTAATCAGCATAGCCCGCCGGATCAAAACAGTACACAAGCCCAACCACCTCGTCAAGGTAGCAGTATAGGTCAGAAGATTGGACAATCGGTGCAGTACTCACAAGCAATTGCGTCTGACAGTCTACATGTAATGATTCAGTCGTGTCTAATATGAGGTCACTGGTGCAGTGATGAACATAATCGTCTAATGAAATCGTGACTGGCTTTCTGGTTCCGGTAGTGACAACAATGCGCTCTACTGACGAAATCTAACAAAAGCGGAACTCGCGTATGATGCTTTTCTTCTAGATGGGCCGACTGAAATGTATGGGGAAATGTGAAATCTAAAATCAATTGTGGGTGTTGTTCAACTTGAAATTAACTATATCCCCTACTATTCACCAATAGTTTGTAACAATCCAAACAAATGAACTGAAGTTCTGGGAAATTCTGGGCACTTGTGGATTACTAATCCACAGCAATTCGGTTCATTAAATTCGAAAAGCCTGATAAATACCAACAAAATCAAGATGAAATCCATAGACTTCAAAAGTAGTTGATTTCATTTATAGGGTCTAGACTGAATTTTCAAGATGTCCCGTTGTAACTATTTGAAGCTATATATATGGAAGCTTTATGTCCAGACTACATTAAGTTCGTCACTAACAACGTGGTTGGTAATGTTCCACGCATAAAACGGTCAGATGACTACACCCAATGGAACACTCGAGGCAATGGTAGGTGACTTAGACACCGAACTGAGTAAAGTGGTTCCGATTCTTACGGCAATCGTGTAAAAGTTATACAGTTGAAATATAAATTGCAGCTTCTCTGGGAATTTGAGGTAACGGCTGTCTGTCATCGCTTCAGAATTCATCACTGTCTACGAATGGCTCGTGATTTTCCACTAAACGATGACAGAATAGAATAAATTAGACAGGCGAGAACAGGTAAGACTGAACGTGAGCGACGATAGGTAAACTGACTGAGCATTTTCCATTTCGTGATGTCTCGATATCACTTTCGCGTGTCTCGATGTTGGTTGAAGATATCCCAAGGAGGTTGGCTGAATTTCAACGGGGAACAGTGCCGCATCACTTATGTGCTCATAGATAGGCTGAAAAACAAAGGGAATGGTTGGTTCTTACATAATGAAAAGACATGGTTTTGTTAGGTACAGAGAGTAAACAGAATTAGCTCGTCTGAACCCAGTTACCTGGACCTCTTAAATTGACAACGAGACATGGGAAAGTGATATCGAGACATTGTAAACTGGAGAAGATATAGCAATCGTGATACTCACCTGAGATTCCATTCAAGCAAGAATAGGGGTTCCAAAATATCCAGTGCTACGGGTGTTCATGAGTTCAGGTGGGAGCTGGTCATTCTTTTCTCATGAAAGTCCTCCAAAAGTGAGAAATTTTTACGTTGTCCAAAACATTCAATGAATAATCCAGCTGGAAGTTCGTATAAAAACTCAGCACGTTAATTAAGAGCTCTCGATGAGGCTGTTTGATTTACTAGAATTAAACCGGATAGGTTGTTTGAAAATAGCTGAGGTCTCAGTAAGATGAGAAGAGTCTTCTCGAACAGAAAAACGTAGAGGCTGTGAAGAGATTATTTGTTATTCTGTTAAAATTACGGTTATGCTCTTTGACGCTGATGACTAATTTTCTAGAAGAAGTGTACAGTTCACTCAACCTGTTTTGCCAGACTATTGTAATTTTTGTCAGTCAGTAGTGTGTTGTTGTAAGTAAAAATTCAATCAATTTAAATTATCTGATGGGCAATGAAGTACATTTCACTGACGAATAATCTTTCGACTCATAAGCCATTTCTTTTTTTTCCTATGGAATCTTTTGATGTAGAGTTAAGGAAATTTGTCCGTACGAATAGGTACTTTTTTTCTAATGGAATAATTCTGTAAACCGGAATTCAGCTAATTAGTCAGCTGGTCACAACAAATAGACTGGTTGTCTCAAGTAAACAAGTTCAAATCAACTGAAGATATCATTTCCCTAAGTTTACTGTAGTTGTCAAGATGAGAGTGGTGGCAACAGATCTTGTGATCTCCACAATGTACTGTAAACCATAGTTCGGCTGTTTGCTAGCAAGATGTAAGCACATTGATGCTGAGTGTTTGAATATCAACGAAGCTAGTTTTAGTAGCTAGGTTTCTTCCTGTCCTCCTCTTTTTTAATTTCTCTCCTCTTCTAAAGGGTCTGCTTTCTTCTTCATTGTTGTGTCGCACTTGAACACTATTGAGCACCACTGATGTATTGCTACGTATGATGATGATGATTGTTAAAACACCAGAAGACTCGGATTATATGTTCTAGTAACCTTGTCTTACGCATATATATATATATGCAGTATGGAGTGAGTGAGGCCCAGTTAAGTCACTGTGAACGGAGGTGGAGTTAATGACAAACCTTCCTCTAAGTATGTACAAAGCAACAAGTTTGTGTTCAATTTGGGCTGCCTGACAATAGTGCACAATGACTAGAAACAGCACTTCGTATTATACTTAATATTTCTGATAAGGTAGTAAGGTTGAGCTAATATATTAAATAGAACATATGTATTGTTGATATTTCTACACCTGTTAGACTGATTTTGTTGTTGATTGTCATGAATGTCAATCGTTTACATAGGTTCTTGCAAACGCGTACTCGAACGTCAAGGAAACGAGAGCTATTGTACATTGTTGAAGGATCACTATTTGGAATGCTTTTTGGACAAAGAAGGAGATCATGTGAAATATGTGAAAACCAAGGCAGCACTAGAACCTGGTCAAATGTATTGGTGCAAATCGTGCATATTAATTTTTGAAAAGCCTTGGTCACTTTTCCAACACATGGCAGACAAAGCTAAAGGGAGTAAGGTACAGAGATGGGAGAAGAAAATTCATCTGGACTGGTTGGACAATGTTGCTGGACTTATGGCAGGTTAGTTGTTAACTGCTATCACCAATTGTACTACGATTGATTGATAGTGATCAATTAGCGCGCGTACTTAAACAGAAGTATGATTTATTATTAACAACTAACATTGTGGCCAATTCCATGATTTTGAAAAGATCCAACATTCAGGAATCTGGTTCAAATCAAACTCGAAAAAGAGGTCTGGAATCATTTGCCATTGAGTAGCTTGTATCTTGTCACTTTAGCTGTAAAAATAATCTATGGGTTCAGCATGAAGGGCCTTTAAAGTACTTCTACAGCTGATTTCATTTTTTTTGTATCTAGGATTTTTAGATGTTTGATTTGCATGTTGATGCGTTTTCCCTTAACCTATAATATTCCACAATGTGGTATTGTAATTCAGGATTGATGCAAAACTAAACATCACCACACAAGTTATGATCCAGTCTGGTCTGCGAACTATTCCCGTTCACATGTACGATTTCAATGGATGCTACAAACCTTAACTGAAATTTCAGGAAGAATACACTTATAGATTTATGACGACAATCAACACAACCTTCTCAGATAGGACACACACTAATGCAATATGGCCGCTTGCAAATCTCTTTACCCCGCTGAACTCGAATGGACTGTGACAATTCCATAAACAGGTCCATCGAAATCAGGCAGGTCTATAGATAAGAACCTGATAAGGTACACTCTTTTGGCTCTTCTTATTCGGAGATGAAAAAAGATGAAGATTTCGGAGAAAAGTATATGGTTCTAATCCACTGTCATTAATCCACTGCCTTGATCTACTGGTTTTTAAATCAAGGGCCTTGGTTAAAAATCCTCATTGTCTACAGGACTTACTAATTAGTTCGACCCACACAACCATATCACTACGACAAATGCTTACTAAAATATAGCACTAACCGTCATGCAAGATATATGAGGATGTCCAATCTACTGTATCTAACCGGGTGAATAAGCGAGAAAACGCTACTGTTGACACCTACAAGCTGTTCTGTCGAGCTTGACATTTAGACCATCCCATTTCTAACTCTAAGGTAGATCCCAGAAAAAAGGTTTCTGGACTTAGTTCATTATATCTTGCCTCACTTGTGTCCGACAGATGAAGCAAACGTGCGGTTTCTAAATCGACTAATCCAGAGTTCAGGTTCAGCGTCATTATTAGATATAAGTATATTTGACTTTCATACGCTGAAACAGTACGGTGGAAAGACCGCTACAACTCGGACACTTGACGCAATAAAAGCTTATGTTTGGTACAGTTTTATTTACGTCATATTGTCGTTTAAAAAAGCCAATTGCTTGGGATACACGGATGACAACAATTGCATAAAAGGTTTCTTCCAGACTACTCTCAGCAGCCTATATTATTACTACAGTGAAACTATTCGAAGAACTGATATTTTCTGAAGTGATTGAACCACTGATCATCAGGGATTCTCATCGTTATATGTATTAACATTCAAGAAATGTTACTGTATATATTTTCATTTTAATCTGACAACAATAGAAAAGATATTTAATCTCGTCCACTTGTTCTTTCCGGACTGTAGAAATGTTTTCAGCTACCTAAATTGAACAACACTAAGTCATGTGTTACAGGGTAACGAAATTTGTTAGTTAATTTGCCGACCGAATGCAATACGTGTATCAACATCGATGAGTTCCTAAACATAAAAAAAATGCTCTGGTATGCCCCAAGGAGTAATTATGTCATAACCGGAATGATTTACGTATTCCTCGTTTAATGAGTTATTTGTTTTGGATATAATACTTTCTGATACCTCTAACTAAACATTCACAAAATAGTTTGATTTACTTGAATAACTCGTGAAATATTTTCGACCTATCAGTCAATCCCTCAATATTTCCGGATCTTTTGATTTTATTTGTTAGTGAAAAACGTTACCAGAATGCCGTGAAGAGTAGCCGGAATCAGAATGCATACATTGTCAGAACATTTTATTTCAAATACTTGGGAGTCACTGTAGATCACAAACAATCATGATGTTTTCCTAAACGCCAAGACAGTCACTTTTTGTGTGGGTCACTGGAAAGTATTCTTTTACTTATTGTCATTTGAGTCAATTACTTAACATTCGGTTATTTCCAGGTTTGTTGTACACTCTTCCCGTAGATTCCTCCAGATTTGTAAGGAAAAATCTTCTACTATTGAGAGGACTCATGTATTTTACCAGACATCACCTAATCTCATTCTAACGAATGTAGATATTTTGCTGACACAACCTCTGGAAATAATCATCCCTTAGCCCTAAACCTATCCTAATCTCTATCCCATTACATGATAAGATCTGCATGTAGAATTTCGTATGTTAGCGTCTAACAGTACAAATAATCACTGTCAGAATTTTAACGAATCCCGAGTCTGTTTCTCTTCAGGTCTCTACACAAGTGGTTTTATAATAATCAGAATCTCTATTCACTTTGTTATTGCATCAATACATGTGAAATTTTGTGATTTCGTTGAAAACATTTTAACTTACTTTTTTTATACCTTTTTGTTATCGTTAATTTTTTTTTAGGTTCTCCCTTTCGGAATATATAAAGCAGCGTCCTGATTTGACTGGTATGCAAAATATCAACCTCAGAATGGAACTGACTATATAATCATTCTCACAGATGATGACTGTATATATCAAGTGACCGCTTGTCTATGTAATCAGTCAAGCAAGAGTTTGTAGCGTGCGGAGTGAAGCCATATGATGGATAAGATCCGTGTTGAGATTAGGTTATGCGTTATTTATCCTACCAACGTCATCACCTCAGGATCTGTACGCCAAACTGTCCGATGTCGGTCCGTGGTGTCTACTCGTAATCCTACCATATACATGAATGATAGCGTTTTGGATGTCTTTGACGATTGTTTTCGATTGACTATAATCTTGTTACGGTTGGTAACGAAAATACTCTGTAGAAGCATGGTCGTAATCGCTGGATCTTGTAACTGTTTGAAATAACTCAGAAATTGGACAAGTGCATAACATAATTGACCAGGTTTATAACCTTGTTGTTTTCCACTCTTTCTCTCAGGCTATGACCTAGGCCTGTTTAGCCCTGCCAAACTACGAATTGACCTACGCAATCTGTTGGCAGACCAACACACTGTGGAAGAAGAAATGGAAGCGGCCGCAGTTACAGCAGCCGCAATGATGCAATGGTTGGCTCCTTTAAGTAGCCCATGGCGTTTACAGCAGCGAGAGATGATGCGTAAAATTGAACAATTGAATCGACAAATGTTACGCAAGGCTAATTTAAGTTTGAATGGTCCAGCGGGTGGTTATCCAATGCGAGCAGCTCTCACTGCTGCTCCAGCGTCGGCTACCACATCGCCATCCATCAACTATATGGGAACAAACCGTCCAAATACTGGCTCGTTACCAGCTACACCAGCACCACCACCATCATCAGCACCAAATCAACAACGTATATCGGAAATGACGATTAACGATACACGACCTGAAGTGGGCATCGCAAAATTTCCAACCAAGTGTACCATCACACAAGTAGATGGAGAGCAACCAGTGTCACACAGATCGTCGGAAATAGAGTCTAAGGACAACAACGATTCCGCCTTCGTTGGACCACTTGGTGATGGAAACTCTACCCGCCAGATTGTTGAGGAAGCTATGCTATCGACTAATGAGGCGACGGGTTCCACGGGTGCTGCGGGTGATACCGTCTCATCAAATAGTGAACAGTCTACACCAAAACATCCTTCTGAATCCACGGAAGTAACGGAGCTACCAGAATCATCAAATTCTGTTGTGGACTCAAATAACACCAATAGTGTTCACACAAGAGAACAACATGCGTTTGGACGTAGCGATGATAGTGGACGTCGTGTGGAATTTAAACGTGGGTATAACAGTGCACCGGTGTATGGTTATTCTGGCTCGAAACCTACTAATTCTGGAGGTCCTAGTTCCGGATCCAAAGGATACAACGATTCAATGCGGTATCAAGTACACTCAAGGGGGTCACGCACACCTGGCTACGGCCATTCTGCAACGTCTTTCTCCACGGCAAATCACCGCGCGGCAATGTATCGCGCTAACCGTCTGGGTTCCGGGCCCAGTGTACCGCCAAGTAGAGGGGCGAACACATTCAATCCGCCAAGTTTTCATGCCAGTTTGGATTTTAATTGTGGATTTACTGACGAGGAGGTCGAAGAATTGCTGTCGCAAGGAATTCGACCATGGGACAGTGAGGCCGCGGCTGCACTAGCAGTGCTACATGGGGAGTTGGATCATTTGTTGGACTAGCGAATTCGAGAACGCAGCGCTTTTGTGAGCTTATTTATCGGGTTCCGACTGTCCGTTTTTCCTTGTCTTTTATCTGTTTAGCCGAATGAACTTTCGTGCTTTGTTGATGTGATAACTATCTACTGTTGTGCGCTCTGGCCTGTCTGTCTGTCTATTAGTGACTGTTTGTCTGTCTATTAGCCTGTCTGTCTTTCTATCTATCTGCTAGGTGCCTGTCATTCTGTCACAAGTCTGCCTGTTTGCCTAACTATTCGCATATCCAACTCTTCAAGTGAAGGATTGTGCGTTCTTCGCGTTAGACCAGTGTCAGAGAGATAAACGTGTAGAAGATGGATGGACACTAAACTTTATGGTCCGGAACAAACCAGGATTCTATCAACCTGAACGTGCTGATTCACTGTTTCCCATTCAGTCGTTTTGTGTGCTCCGTTCTACCTGTCTTCCTTCCGTATGCGCGCGCGCGTGGATACAGACACTTCAACATCTTGTTTGTATCTAACGCAAAAGCCAAAGTTGACCCATAAGGGTGTTGTTCGTGTGGAATGTTGACAGTACGACAGTCATGCCCATAATCGAAGTTTACAAGCGTCACTCTTCCTTGTTCCATCTTTATCACGTTCAACCGTTCAAATTTCCGGTTTCCTTTCAAAAACCAGATTGCCAAACAATCCGTCATGTCAGTGAGCCAAGCGATCAACGAGTAAGCCTAAACAAGACCGTGTACTTGTTTGTTTGGGACCTCACAGAAGCCATCGTTCAACCTTCGGCTGAAATTGAATAGTCATTCTGATAAAATAAATTTGTTTTGTACAACCGGTACGATGACAAC
Source organism: Paragonimus skrjabini miyazakii (assembly GCA_014338405.1). Taxonomy (NCBI): domain Eukaryota; kingdom Metazoa; phylum Platyhelminthes; class Trematoda; order Plagiorchiida; family Troglotrematidae; genus Paragonimus; species Paragonimus skrjabini miyazakii. The sequence goes on from JTDE01003565.1 coordinate 70,443, forward strand.
TGTCGCACAGCTTCGAACTAAAACTGTCACGCTGTTATATATTCTTGCGACCTTTCGAACCGGCTGTTTTATGTGCCTATTCGAATATGACTGTGTTAGCTGTACAAAATTCTAGATTTCTAATGTCATTCGAATTTTCTGACTTATTGGTACGCTGGTTTCTTTGCATCGTTCACATACCCACCCATCCATCCACTCACACATGTACAGTTATATGCTTCAGAAACCGTAGTACCCACACATGCTTGTCGACCAGCATGTGTAATCAGCCGGTCAACCTGTGCACAGAAGACACAGAAAGGAACCGTGAAAATGTTAGAGTCTCAACGAATTCGTCAGATCCCGCGTGTTTCTGGATACGTAGAAGTACCCCTAGTCGCTTGGCGGAACAGCGTCAAACAACGGATATCGGTTGGCGTACTTTCGAATTTCTTGCCCCCTCGTTACTACTGCCCACTTCCTTAAAAGTGACAACGAAAACTTGTGCCATAACACCCCATGTGTCCTTCAATCGATTACGGAAGCTCGACCACTCGTTGCATGGACACATGTACGTACGCGCGCGCCTATTCCTTCCTTGAATACAGTTCATCTATTTGAGACCGTGCTAAACAAGGCGAGGAACTGCAGAAAAAGACAAATAGACTGAGTAGTTTTGCTGTCAGTCAACCGTTGCTCATTATTCAATTGTTCAGCCTTGGTGTCAGTTGCTTCTCACGCTCCACTCACATATAAACACACACAGTCTGTCTTATATGCCCCTCCTGCGTGTGATTGGTTTTTGCCCGTGCGTCCAGGCAATCTAGAATCAACTGTGTTTTTCTTTCTGCTCTTTAATGATTAAAAGTGTCGTTATTATTCTGTTCGGCGCAGAAAATAAAGTAAAAGCCATGTTCGCTTAAAAAATGCGGAAACTGCACTCGTGTTTTCTTCTACCCTTATTCCATCTACTGATTCGGACTTTGGTTAAGACTGTTGAGTTCAAATCAGCTTCGGAATGTAGCCCATCAAACGGAAAGACACTGTCGACTGTATTCTTGGCCAACAGTTGTGACAGTTAAGTGAGCCACTTGTAGGACAAGCGTGGACAATTTGTCAGTTCGTCCACTTATTTTGCAGTGAGTGTCTCTAATAACCGGCATCTTCCTATGCTGGAACGAAACCAATTTGGCACGGTCTATCTCCCATCGACACTCTTTAGTCAAGGTCATTCAATAACCAATTATACCAAAACACGTGTAGATCACAGGATCTGTTATGGAACGCTGCAACCAGTTATGCTCATCGAGAAACAAGTGTGTTAGATGGCAGGTCTCCTGTTCTTTTACTCAGTTCTTAGCCATGCGTATTTATACAGCTGACTGCGCCATGGGCATACTAATGATGCCGATTAATTTGTAATATATATCAGGGCTACAACTACAATACTGATAGGTGGCATAGCTGGATTCTAGCGTTAACCGTACACGAAATCTTGTTTTGGGCAGACAACCTGATGACTCGTTTGATGAATTCCATGTGAGACACTGGGTTTTTTGGGTAACAGAATCCAAGTATGAAATTTCCGGTCTTCCGTCGTAGCTTCGTAGTTTAACTAGTACAGCGCTTGCCGCGGTTTGGCATGCTATTTCTGTTCGAATCCAACCGAAACCCCAAGTTTTCAAATTTAAATCACTTTTACATTATCGCATCTGCCAAACTGTTCATCAGTAATACAGTTTTACTGTTTAACATTAGCGTCGATAGATGTCAGCATGATCTCCGTCGAAAAGTTTGTTAGAGTAGTCCGCTACCAGAATCGTATGG
>JTDE01003566.1:10764-38166 GCA_014338405.1 Paragonimus skrjabini miyazakii
CAGTGTTTGCCCTTTTAATACCTTATATATATATATATATATATATATATATATATATATATATGATAACGGATCCTAGTGTGTTGGTCTCAATGTGGGCTTCCTTTAATTACTTTAAATATGTATACTTTGTAACATAACTTGGTTTAATCCCCCGGGAAAGGAATCCGACTTGTCGGCCGTAGTACAGTAATCCCTAAAAAGCCGATTATCCTGTTGACGAACAAGTTGCTTCCGTTATCGGTAACCGTGGGCATCTTCTTCTGACAAACCAGACACTCTGCCGATACGATTGCCGCCTGACTTGTTGTTCTATGTGGTCAGCCAAGGACATTTACCAATATTTTATACAGTTTATATCGCGTTCGTCTGTCTAACTAGGTTTCTTTGATTGAATGAATCTTTGTTTTGAGATGCGAAGGGAGATGACAGCTAATCCGGTTCGATGTTATGGATGCTGCTATTGTGTGTCGTTGACATGTGTGGCACCTAATGTGGTAATGACAGTCGCATACTGTCTCATAGAGGTCATCTCTTCCTCGTTGTCAACTGTTTTGTTGATTCTGTAGACACCGATGTTAAGTGCTTGTATTTAAACACAAGTTCCATGAATTAGATCCCATTCCTTTCCCCCTTTTATTTCAACTAGGGCAGCTCTCCTCGATTTAATGGCAGTTATACGACAGTGTCTAATACTAGCGTATTACTATCATCGCGGGCCATGACACTAAACTCGCCGCATTTTGATTCTGGCTGCCTAGTCAGGTTTTTTAGTGGCCCTCAGGTTGCATAATCAAAATGTGGATTTGAGACTACTTTCCCTCCACACAACACTATATGCTGACTACGATGTGTGGCACTGCTTGTATCTGATATTATCTTACTGGTCTTATCATTGTGATGTATGATCCAATAACTCATCACGTGCGCAATCAATCAAGGTAGTTTCTTCAACTCCTATGGCTTATTTACTTGGTAATTTCCAAGCTCAGATTGAAGATAATTGTTTCAAACTTTGGTTGCCTAAACATTGATGATGCGTACAATTCGGTTGTGCCGAGGTCCTTTTCGACTTAGTATGTCACACCGTTATGGTATATGTGATCCGATCAGATTTCACCTCCTCCTCATTTTACAGATCTTTTGACTGATTATTGTCATTGGCTTGTTCAAGCCGGACATGCCGAACGTGCTCTTGCCCTGTGGCAAGCTGTGATCGAGTTCAATTGTTTCCGACCGTCAGATTTAATTCACACTCCAACAGATCAATGCTTGTTGGAAATGGAATTGTACTGGAGTAGTGGCGCGGCTCGTTTTGGTCAACCGGGAGCAGAACACTGGTGTGGTTGGTATCGACTTCATCGGAACAGTCAATCGGGCGAGCGGCATCGAAGCAAAGATGGTAAACAGAATAAGAAAGTTAAACGACCTCCGTCCTGCGTGTACCTGTTGGAAGAAGTGAGTACGGATTCAACCACTGATCAGTTACAGTCCAAGTGGATGGAAATTGCAGATAAATTGAAATGTGAGTTTTTAATTTTGTGTTTGTGGTTTATATATATAATTCTTGTATTAGACTTTGCTTTGCTGACCACACGATCTGATTTGTTTTTGGTACTTAGTGATGATGAGGTTGGCTTACTTCTCACCAAAAATGGCAGGTTACAAAACTATACCGATCGCCGGTGCGTTCTCTGATAGATTTGGCAATCACAACTTCCCATTTGGACTTTCAGTGTACTTTGAATACGTCTACCACACGCAACATTTTTCCCTCTTCCCTTGCGGGCATTTAGATACGTTACTCCCGCACAAGATTCCACATATCAACATTCACCTCCGGCTTCCGGAACGAACATTTCTTTGACGATACCATGGTGCTCATCACCTACCTTCCGCCACGGCACATTCAGTATGTATGATCGACCTAAAGACAGTCTTTATCATTCATCTATACCAGTTTAGCTTCTACCACGACACATCTTAGCAGACATTCGACAGTAAGATCTCGTAAGCATTACCTAACGCTGGTGCTGTAAAAGAAGTACGGTTAGCGTCAACGTCCACATTGCCGGTCACTCCTGTTCACTGGTCAGCACACATAAACTTCCATCTCCATTAGTCGCTTGCTTTTGCAGCGTCTCAATCGCTCTGCCTGGCCATGCGATGTAGTTTTTTTACGTTCACTAAGGACGGCTCATCTTGTTTGTGCAAACCACGTATTGACCACATGAACAGCGTCTTCAGCACCAAATTTGCATTACCTATCTCATGTTGCGTTATTAACACTGCTTGTCTAGTGGTAGTCTTTTGGACGTTTGGACATTTCGGGCACATCCTTTTGACGCCTTTCATCTGTGCAAGTTCATCGCAGTGGGTTTCTCACGTCAACCTTTTTTCAATATTATTTTCACGTCGTGTTCCAACACTTTTATAATACATCCATTGGAATTTGGTCTGTCATTATGGTTTAAAACATATGGTTCTTTTAAAAACGTTTTGCGAACCAACAAACCGCTCACCAGTTTTTACACGTTCAACTTCCATCTTGAGTGAATTTCATTTCTTGCAGGCTGCTTTCTCCCTGCATATCTATATGTATTCCAGACATTTTGAACCTGTTCATCTTATTCACTGAACTTTCAGAAAACTCGCCTGAAGATTCTTTAGTTGAATTCATCTTCTGGTTTACTAAAGATGTTTCATCCTGACTGTGTTCGTATATCTTGCACTTGCTATCTTTTAAGGTTTTTGTATTTTAGAAGCCTAGCAGCCTAGAACGTGGTCTAATAATGCCATCTGTGTCGAATCCATGTCGGCTTCCACCGAGCACATTTGGACCCATAAGCCTTCATCCCAGATGCATTTACCAGTTTTGAATTTTTCGGTTTTTCTAAATATTTTGACAAATCTTAAATATTTTTCTTCCACAATCAACGTTACTTGCATGTAAGATAAACCATTCTACCATAAACGGTCAGTTCGGAAGTTTTGTGCAGGATTTGCTCATCACGACGCTTCATCTGTCGTGGATTGATCATTATCCGGTCTTCATCCTTGTACCTTTGATCTCACGATAACTCAGTAGTAATGATGTCTATCTGTCTATCAAACGGCTATGGACTAAAGTTCCAATTATCGTAACTTTGCTTAAATCTAGGAGCTTCACAATATGTGGCCGATGTACGACCTTCTGTGTCACATCCAGAGGACGTTCTGCAGTGTAATAACCTCTCCCTTTCATGAACAAGCTACTGTGAATGCTCTGTGTTGCTTCGTCCGGGTAAATCACGGAATGTTGTGTTCTTCATGTCCAACTTTGTGTTAATTTTCGTTATTTAAAAATAAATTGCAATCTAATCAATACAACTGACTCTATGGATGTAACATCTGCTGTTTGCCTACCCAGTTTAACAGAACAGCTTTAATCTCTCCTCAGGGGTTTTGCTTCATTTTTCACAAGTTATGGTGATGGCACCTAAGTCCTCATTACAATCCTCTTGAATTTCCAGACCATTTTTGTTACTCACGATTTCCCACTGTTTCCGATGGCCGATGTACTTTTATCCGACCACTCATTTACACCTGTTCGTCTCATTGGCCGTTGCCATTCTTGTCACATTTGATCAATAAATTTCCGAATAGTTGATTGGCAGACTAATCACATCTAGTTAACCTTTTTGTTGGTCCCACACTGCATGACATCAGCCATCGTACATTCTCACACGTCATGCTCTGGTTACACATGGTTTTTAGGATTGTAACAGATGATGACGATCAGTGACAGTTCGTTTTGTTATTGCTGGCTGGTGGAGTTCAGGAGCTTCTAACGCAGCAACATAAGCAACACGAAGTCACTAGGGTCCAACAGTCTCAACCTTTATGTCTACAGCAGTCATTGACCAAAAACATTACAAAATTTAACTATCAACCAGCCAACAGGATCACGTTCGAAGCCTGACCTAATCGGTGTGGATGCAACGAACGTGGATGACAGTGCCTAAGTCCAGCTATCTTTACACAGTCTCAATCCAGCGGAACACGCTTATTACTGCAAGGGGACCCACGTGAATGGTCATTCCCACACGCGTTAGGTAATTTAACCCGCATTTTCAGTGAGCATAGTTCACTCTTCAACATTCGATCTAACTGCTTGCAACTCGGTAAGTAATCTGAGAACTTTTTACCATTCGCTGGTGTGGTCAGTTCAAGACGTTAATTTCTGTGTATGGATTCAAATCAGCATCTGATATGGGTATCCGTACACGCAACTTGCCGTAGCCAGAGAAAACCCCGAATATGATATCACAGACTGTGACGGGCGAGTGCCAACGATCAAAACATCCCACAAAAGACACTAGACTGGTTGGAAACAAGTTCAGCAGCGAAGGAACCGTCGATGTGTGTCATCAGTAAAGCAGGAAGTATTCAGACGACAGCATTTTCAGCAAGCCCACTGAGTGTTTGTTGACAATGTGGAAAATGACACTGGGCTCCGGCTTACAAATTTCAAAATGACATATATGAAAAAGGTGGCAAACGTGAACATTAAGAGGTTCGCTGTTGAATAGCACTATTCTCTAGGCGTTTACGAGAGCCCAGTGACTTCGACCTATTATGGCAGTTGATCCAACATTGTTTTTCCTTCATCCGATAGCGATATTTCAGGTAACAGAAAGTATATTGACATTTTGCTGAATCGTACAAAAGTACGCCTGCAAGTTGACACGGCGTCTGACATTACACTTAGCTCAAAGAAAACGAGATCATTTACACAAACCGGCAAACACGCAAATCAACCGTATGATAAGAAACGCTTCAGGAACTCATTCCATATGTGGGGTATTTGAATTGTGGGTTCCAAGTTGGCAATTTACATGCTGCTTTAACTTGTTACTTTGTAGAGGATCTAAAATTGACATTATTAGGTTTAAACCGGATTGACAAACTGCGGTTAATCAATGTGCCATTCAGTTCGACCTATATTCAAGTCTATCCGGTTTTTGAATTTATGCTTTCCTATCAAAAACGCAAGTCATTAGTAGACAAAGACGCAGTTGCAGGGATAGTATTACCTTTTTGCAGATGAACCTGGTCGGTGTTCACTGACAAAGACGATCTTGTACCTTCATCTAGGTGCAGAACGAGTTTTCTGTCTTAAAGCATCAGGCTCATATACAGCTATCGTTTCACTGGAGATTGCATTGAACCACTTGGAAAGAGTGGGAGTCAGCAGTTTGGTAAACTGTTCGATTTGGTCAAGTCGATAGTGATAATTAAAATGCCATTGGTTCCCTACGATTGTGCGGTGACTTCTCAGCGTTAGAGGCCTATCAGTGTCTGTCGGCTTCTCCCGAGGCCCTGTGCACAAAACCAAACGGCTGCATGGTCTTCAGTAAGATTTATTTTTCTGCGGTTTATCTACAAATAGAAGTTGTTACGTGCATTAAACGGTCTTTGCTTATTGTCGCATATAACAGACTGTATCAGTATAATTGCTTGCCATTCGGTGTGAAACGTGCTCCAGCTATCTTTCAACAAATCATGAATACGATGTTAGTTGGTTTGTTGTGTGATAGCCTACTGCGCCCACATTACCATTGCTAGTGCTAAGGTTGGTATCATTCGTCGCGTCTTGTTTCAGGTGCACGGTTTCCACATTAAACTTGACATATGTTTCTTCTGCCTGAAAAGTATTCCATATCCAGGCTTTATTAGTACCCAGGAGAGTTGTAAACACGATATAGAATGGTTAAAAGCTATAACACACCACCCTTCAATCATTTCTAGGTCTGGTGAACTATTACAATAATTCTGTGTCTTATGCCCGTAATGTTCGTGCATCGTTAAATTATCTACTTATGAGGAATTCTCATTGGCTGTGGTCAGAAGCCTGCCAATTTTCATTTGTGTTTATTGTGAATTTTGACTTCCAATTTGTTTTTAACTAATTATAACCCAAAATTAGGAATAATTGTTGCAGCAGACGCATCAAAGTACGCCATAGGAGCAGTTATCCCGTACAAAATTTCCGGTGATTCACGAAACGTAATCTCGCACATGTCACACACACGAAATTCGACTGAAATGGACTATAACCAAATAGAAGAAGAAGGTCTGGTGCTTATGTTTGCAGTTTAACAAATCCATAAAAATTTGTATGGACGGAAGTTTACGTTATGTACAGATCATGAGCCTCTTCTGTCAATTTTTGGTTCGAAAAAGGTATTCCAGTTCACCCGACCAGTTGACTACTGAGACGAACTACGATGCTACTGGCGTACAATTTTGAAGTCCAGTTTAAGGAAACATTGGGTTTTGGGCACGTAGATACATTACCTCGTCTCGTAGCAGAACCGAAAGTCACAACGCCTGGTAAAAACTTACTCATTTGATCAACACAAGTGGTTAAGGATGGTTGCAGAATCTTTTCAGATCCACTTCGTAGCCTACCACTTGCTGCCAGATTAGTGACAGAGGCATCAGAAATTGATACTTTATTACAGCAAGCCGTGTAAAATGGTTGGCCGCTTGAGTCAGCAGTTGAACGATTGAAACAATCTTTCCGGTTTTCCATACTTAACGGATGTTTGGTGTTAGCAGACCGTATAATGATTCAACAGTTTTATGCGTAATAAGACACGTACACTCGTGCCATTCCGGTATTGATCACATGAAGTTAGTGACTTGCAGTTACGTTTATCGACGGGGAATCGACAGTCAGGTCGATAATTTGATTCAAATTTACACAAATTGTGTAATGACGATGAAAATATCTGTTAAGCCTGAACTACACTCATGGTCTAAGGCTAACAAACCATAATTCCGGATCCACCTTGGTTTTGCGGGCTAGCCGAACTGCCTTTTGTTTCTAATATCAGTCGAAGTACTCTCAAAGTGGCCAGGCGTTTTCCTGTATTCGAATGTTCACAATATCGACAACTAAGCCGATGGAAATGTAATTTAACAAGCGTCGTGGTGCACGCCCCCAGATGCTTCCTACTTAAAGACGCGGTCTATGTGTGGAATATGTGTCACATCGGAGATATCTAGCTATCAGGCATCATTATCAACCGCGAGGATAATGTCGTCTACTGAGTTCGTTATGAAAATTTCATCTGCACACTTCATGTCAATCATTTGAGACAACGGATTGATGAGAACCATAGTTACCAACGACCCAACTGTTAACTACGGATTGGCGTACTGATTGCTACATTTACTTTAACCTCCACATACTCAACATCCTTGACCACCTCAGACACTTATGATCCTCGTGAGTGTACCCGTGTTCGCCTCCTAATCAGTCGTTTAGGTGTTAATCTCATATAGTGTTCTGTTATCTGATCAACTTCCTTTTGTTGAAAACGAAAATGTTTCGGCCAAGTTCCCACCATTGTAGATGGCGGATGTACTTTAATCAATCGCTCATCCACATTTGTTTGTCTCATTAGCCGTTGGCAGTCTTGCCACATGTAATCGATAGGTTTCTGATCGGCTGATTGTCAGATTGGACACATCTGTAATTAACTTGGCATTCTTGTTGACTTCATACTGGATGGCATAAATCAGTGTACGCTCCCACGCTTCGTGTTCTAATTCCACATGGTCGTATGGTTAAGATAATTCTGTATTATATGTCAACTTAGCTGAGGTTTATACAGCTGGTTTGCACCATAGATCGGTGATATCTCAACTATTCTTATATTCTACTATCGGTTCATATCCTCAATACATCAGAAGTCAAATTTTAGTGCAAAGCTTGCTTTCTGTACACTTCTATTTCACGGTTTACCTCCTAGATTTGTGATATTTTCTCTTTTTTGTGTTTTCTCACCAGCTTCAGGTTGTACTTCAAACTTCATTTGTTCAAAGTCGAAATTCTTAAACTGCAAGGTTATTGTCACTGGTAGCGGCTCTCCAGTATTAGATTCCGATGTTTCTGTGCTACATGCATGTGTAGGGAAATGCATGTAGAAGAAAACAAAATTAAATTGGCAGGTATATAAACCACATAAAATGATGTTTCGTAAATAAGAAAAAGGATGAAAGAAGGGGACCCAATACATGTAACCTTTCGGAGGCCTAATAAAGGTGAGGACAAATAGTTGGCTAATTTGTAAACCAGAGTAAGGTGGTGCCAACGAGTCAGTTTGCTTATGGCTTTCGCTGTCGCGCATTGTTAATCGTTTTCTTCTCACACATGTAGAAGGACAGCTCAGTGCAGCTGAGGTTCGTCACCCGTCATCTTTTCCTACATCTGTAGTTGTAGGTTAGGCGGGTTATCGGTCCTCCATCCTAGAATATTAAACGGATTATTACCTCTATATTTTGTGTGCTTGCTTTCATTTCTGTTCGTCATCATTTGATTGATTCGATTCGTATCGCAGTAGTTTATAGATTTCGCATAATTCGATAACTGATGGCTTTACAATTTTTATTCGTGGTCTAACCTATTTCAAAAATACGGTCTTTGTAGCCCCCCTTATTTATTTACTGATGTCTTTTATAGAACGCGAAAATTGTTTATCAGTAATTCTACTAGATTTGTTAACGTTTACTTTTAACGCTCCTCTACAACCATACTGACTTCTTTCATGTAGCTACGATTTGCACGATTACGGGAGTTGTGATTTTGACACTGTAACCAGCTGTAGTTATAAGTAACTATCAATATTTTAGTAGCACGAGTTTCAACTTTGGTCCATACTCTCACCATTCAGAATGTGGTTTTTGTGTATGTGATTTGATCAGCAATGATTATAATTTCATCAATTAACCTACTTACAACGTCAATGTCATGATGCTAGAGCAATAATTCATATTGTTCAGCTGCGAAAGCGTTTACCAATAATTGAACTGAAATTAAATTACCGTCAGTCGTCATCTGTTCCAAGAAGTTGCCAACAGCAGTAGGTGATCGTTCTTACAGTCCAGTTTTATGATCTTTTCATTGTGTAAGGCTTCAGTACTTAGCTCGACAAAATGGATGACAGCAGTAATAGCTTATTGACCGCCATCACGTTCCAAAATATCAGTTATCATGCGTTTCATTTCAGTTGTCCTGTCTTTATTTGTCCAACTGCTTTAACCCTCACATCGTGATTCGTCTTTTGACAGCCATCTCTAGCACATGCGAAGATGCATTAATTCAGTGTTCTACAGATGCGTTGCTTGGCGATGCTCAACAAAAACTGGACCAAGAAGTTGTGCCTTCCGTACTTTCTTCGGCCGTCCCAACCGATCAGTGGGTACGTCGTGGTGCCGTGCGCTCTTTGACTGGCAACGCGTCAATCGGCAAAAGTCGTACATTACTCTATCGTCGCGGTCAGGCTTGGGTCGGTCTGGAACGAGCTCGAGAGGCTGTCGGATGGCTACCGTCGGACACACTGACCACCTCGGATGACGTAGATGATGAAGATCCAGAGCGTTTGGTTCTGTTCGATGACATTAAACCATGTTTGTTGGAACTACTTAATCTACAAGATAATAAGACTGTAACTGGTGGTTGGGGTGATAACCGACCGTACGCGGTAACATTACAACAACGATTATTATTACAGTGCCTGGAATTTCTCGGTGCTTATGAACCAAGTGTGGCAGCCACATATCAGCTTCCTGCAGGTAAATGTTTACGTTCGTTCACACGGCGCGATCGATGTATTCTGATTTATGCTGCAGATCTAAATTAGACTTAAGGTTTTCTAAAACACCTTTTTCTCTTTCGGAAATGATATCCTTTTCAAGGAAATGGCTCTGTCGATCTGCAAACCGAGCTTTTACTTTGTATTTTTTCCTATGGGATTTTATACATTATTTGGTAACACTCCCATTCAGTCATATGGTGATGCCTCACTTTGTGCACATAATCATCTTATTTGTCATTGGCAAGTTTGTATCTTGGCGTCAATATCTGTTCGATCTCTGTTGATCAATATTTGAAGCGATGCCCACCGAACCGGTGACCGAGTGGCTCATGCCGCGAATGATTGATGGTTCGATCCCTCATTTAACTTACCTGGCGTGTCCAAACGAGGGCGAAACTGGTAGTGGAGTGTCGGTTTGAGAGTGAGCATTACGAATCTTTATAAGGCCGTAGGTATCTTTGTTATGTAGACTACCTGACACAGCGAGTTCTATGTAAAGCTGTTAACTACTTTTCTTGGTTTGTGGCTGTGTGTTACATAAACCGTCTTCAAATATTCTACTGTCATCAGTCGCATGCGTCGATTGGATTATATACTAATGTGCGATAACTTGGATAACGAAAGTACGCTGATCTCCTTCTTAAAGTTACGTAAACTCAGGTGGCTGATCTGTGTACTAAGGCTATCAACAAATCGCCTGGCATCCCAAGCCTATGTCACATTCATTTAGTGTAAGGTGTGAGGCAAACAATTGGTTAATTGGCTTCGATAAATCGTGTTCATTCTCTCGACGTCTTTCTGGGTCATGTAATTCGGCTGAATTCGTTAGGAGCTCTCGCTACTAATCTGGCTCAGTGACGTGAGTGTGGCTGTTGATTAGCAGAGTTGTCTCCGAACTAAATGCCACTAATGAAACGAGTCATTGAGAGTCACAAGGAAACCGTCTTGGTGGTGTTGCCCTAATCTCACTTACGACTCGGATGTCTATGTGTAAGATATGGACATCATTTTCATCATTACGATCGTGAGTAGCAATACACCATTGGTTCTCGCTTATGCTTAAGTGCCATACAACCATGAAGGAACCGTGAGGTTCCCAGCCTAAGGGACGAACTCGGTCTGCAGTGGTCGACCACTTGATGAACGACTTTATTTCTTTACGTCTGTTTGATTCGCACCTTACGCCAATCGGTCACAGCGTCGGCAAAGAGTGCTCGACGTGACAGACGAATAGCTAGCATTCGTAGTACGTGACCTAACCATCTGCGTTTATGTAAACTTAGTGACTGAACAAAAGAACTCGCGTGGCAGTCATTCGCATCAGATGACCAACCGTACACATGGGACGTTTCAGGCCGGATTCTTCCCATTTCTTCTATCTTTACGCACTCCATTCCATATTTTTTCTTCTTTCATGACTCCGTAGCTGTTTAGCGTCCACGCCAACCGCTGATGTACTTCTGTCGATGATTATGTTGACTTAGTTATGAGATGTCATCTGTAATCCATCGTTTCTTATTATCTGAGACCGTGGTGGCATATTGATAGACACCTGTTTTATTGCTCACGATCTTGGACTGCGACTCTTATGTGAACGTTCTGTCGGCATTAGCTGGGGGGATGACTGTTGTAACTCGGTATACGGCTTACGAGCGCGTAAACAGACAGCAGAATAACGGTTAGTGGAACGGTAGACAACGGAACGACGTTCAACGGTTCTGAACAACAGACTACGAAATATGCAATATTAATACGAATCTTCCCGGCCAACTCAACCACCCAATGCTAACGGATGAACACAGAGAAAAGACAGGCCTCCAGACAGAGCCACTTTATGTCACTCAGTCCGAAGACAACACGATCACAAACTAGACAACATTTAAAGGGTTTGTGACCAATCAGAAAACGAGGACAGAAGTGGACCAGAAAAAGGTCCAGACAGTACAGTGATGTCCCAATCAAAGGACGAGCATGTGGGCGGTATGTCAGGAATTAGCTCTAGGCTGATAACGCTCGTGAAGGGCGAAGTACGTAGGCGGGGTGCCAGCCATTGGCACAAGGTTGAGGGCGCACGTGAAGGGCGAGGTGAAGTGGCACATGACTGTGCCGACAATGAAGGTCACTTCGAGTAGAATGAATTAGGCCTTTCCAAAGGCAAATGAAAACGGTATTATCGGGCAATTGGGTTCTTCTTCGACACCTCCCTTACGAAGATTGGTAGTAGGTCGTCTTCTTCCGTTCAACCTGAATGAGAGTCGGTGGTCGGCGTAGCCGATCGTTCCGACGTCTGGGAGGACAGCTTGTCTTGTCAGTTGACAGAGGTAAGGTTGACGCTTCGGGAATTTCGAACGTATCCAGGAGTAGGTAAAACGGTATAGTCCCCTGGTCGTCACGGATTTCTTCATTGACCCCATGGCGTGGCCAGAGCTGATTGCGCTGGCGGACCCAAGTGTCCCCGCGACGGAAATCTCATAAAGCACCTTTCCCCGGCCTCTCGTTATCACATCTTCTGCCCATTGGTTGTGATCGGATCGACAATCGCGGGCGTAGACAGGCGACTGAAATAATAACGGAGCGTGTTCGTCTGAAGAAAATTGTCTCTGTACTGATTGCTTCGTCGGGATCATGGAGGTCAGCGTGGTTTACAATTTGCGATTCATAAGGGCTTTGGCAGGAGATGGTTTACTGTTCAGCAACCTGTTAGGATTCCTGCGGAAGACGAGTGAGAGTTGCCGTAAACTTTCTTCAGACGCCCCCTCCCCACGCGATTTCAGAAGGGCCCGTTTCAGTGTATCCACGAAGCGTTTTGCTTGCCCGTTGTACTGCGGATTATTAGGAGGCGACCGAACGTGTTTAGTGACGTTGCGCCTGCAGAATTCGCCAAACTGACCGGACACTAATTGGGTACCATTGTCAGACACAATGGTTTCGGTGAGACTAAGCTGACTGCACGGTCGTCGCTGAGTGTTGGTAGTGGCAGTCGCCATTGCTGAGGTCGGCGGTACGATCTCAGGAATGAGGACGCCCTGTTCCTCAAGGCGTTTGAGCTCTGGGTTCCCGAGTGCCAAAGCTGCTTACGGTACCGGTCTTTTCGGACGAAAGACGGATTTAACTCCTGGAGATGGATGCGGGATTGCTTGGTTCTGAGGGCAGCGTCTCAGACCTTCCTGAAACATTGGCGCGAACCGTTGGACGACCTCAGTCGTCGCATTGCGTGGTGCGGCAGGGGACCGCACTTGGTTGCATATTGCTCGAACTTGACAATCGAGCAGACCAAGTTGTTCTATCCAATCGATCCAGAATAAATTGAGATTCCAGCCGGAAACGTAGCAGGAGCTGTTAACGGTTGTGCCTCGAAATAGGACGCAACATTGCAATTGGCTAGTCAATTGCAAAAGGCCGTCACAGGCGCTGTTGGCGGATTGAGACGTCAGTCGGATTGGAGGTCGACCAAGTGTTTTCGACAGACTCTCTGAAATGACTGTAATATATGACGCAGTGTCCAACTGCAATCGAACTTGGAAGCCATTTATTATAACGGAAATAACCTTCCGTCGACCGGGGGCGTTCACTTGGAAAGTGGTCATCAGGCTCGGGGATCTGCCAACCGGTTTGGATCTGAGCTTCGATTTGAACTTGAGGTCGTACCGCGACTTGGACATAGAGGAACCACTGTCGTTGTGCCGGGATTGACAGAAATCCTCCTTGTGCCCCAGTTTACCACACCGAGAGCAACGGTGTCATCTGAAAGGACAGTCACGATGAAAGTGCCAGGCGCCGCGATGCCTGCACGGTGACGGAGGTGACTTCTTGGCGTGTGAGCGCAGAGGATGCGAGCCAAATCCTGCGGAAAGTGAACCATGGCCGGGATGCCGTGAGAGATTCTGTGTTCGCATACCATTGCCCGAACCGTGAGTGAATGAGCCAGAATGTACTGCATGTATGGCGCCAGTGCTGCGTTGGACCATTGCAGCGTCGTGTTTGAGGTTGATTAGGCGATAGCATTCCGTGGTGGGCACCTGAAGCGTCGTCGTGGGATCTTGCTCGACCTTGTTTAGCAAGTGAGTACGGATGTCTGCGTCTTTCGGAGAGTGAAGACCGCAGACTAACACCAGGCATTTAAATTGATCCTCGGTAAGCGAACCGAGCTTGAAACGCTGGAACTCGCGATTGACCATACCGGCATAAGTGACTTAGTCGTCGTCGTCTGACTTGACCAGTTTCAGGCATTGGAAGCTTGTGTTGGACAAGGAAGATTGATCACCGAAGATGGACCGCAACGTCTCAACCGCTTCCTCGAAGGAGTTGTCGCGTGGGTTCTTTGGAAGGATAAAGTTGAAATACTTCTCGTGCTCAACAGTACCGAGTTTGCGTAGGAGGAGACGGACCTTCCACGGTTCGTCCTGTGTACCGAAATCGACACTGAATAACTCCTCGTATCGTCTGAGCCAGGCATCAAACGTCAAGGTTGAGGACGCACGTGAAGGGCGGCGTAAAGTGGCACATGACCGTGCCGACAATGAAGGTCACTTCGAGCAGAATGAATTAGGCCTTTCCAAAGGCAAATTAAAACGGGCAATTGGGTTCTTCCCCGACAATGACCTCTCTCATCTGTTACAGTGGTGCTGTCTACCAAACACGCTGAAGGTTGAAGCTCCGGTTATCCCTATTGCTCCTGTCTAGATTTACGCCGTCCGATAATACCCAGCGCATATGTGACCCAATGTGTCACACGACAGCAAACGTATCGTAGTGTAGAAGCTAAGCAGTTCGCTCAGTAATGTATGCTGCACACACGTGGGACATAAAGGCACAGTCGTAAGGGCCAATTCCGTTGACCCCTTAACTCCGCATTCTAAACCGTATAATGATGCACTTTGTGCTCCGTTAGTCTCATGAAACATGGAATGGCCAATTACATTACAACATGAAATCGTGCCGATGGTAATCAGCTAATACCAGCCCAATAGATATAGCCAATCATAGTTACACCGTGTTGCACATTTCATCTCCAACTTAGTCTCCGGGTTCCACGTTCCTCTGCTTAGGCCCGGAGTATGAGTGGGCATAAGTGCCTTCAACGTTTGCGTCGCAAAGCAGACGGATCAACAGACTATCCTCGCTCGGACAATAGACTTATTTAAAACCGACGCCTGCTGCATAGTCTATAATCCAGATCAGTTGCCAACATCTCGAACTGAGGTCATCCATACTTTCTACGCCATATTGATTATACACTTGGGCTAACTCCATTGTCCACTACTATCGGCCCCGTTAAAGTGCGTCTAATTCTCACCTCAACATTCTTGGCCCCTTTAGTAGATTGAATTCCTGTTACTGCTACACTGTATTGTCTTTTTGGCATGCTCTGTTAAGGTCAGCTATAGACGCCTTTTCCATATGTCTGCCCGTGTAACAGTGTTGTCCAGAACGCCTGTTCGTGCGAATCTAGCTGTTCACCTCAGTTCGTTACACAGTTCTGATACATATTACTCTTGGTCGAACATACGGACTGCTTGGTTAGCCTACTTAGCACTGCCGGGTCTCTTTTAAGTGATAGATCTGAGCAAACGCCATGTCGTACGGATGGTAGTGGGTAGTTGCTGCAACTTTGGGCAAAGCGCATATTGTCCTAGCCAGCTTTAGGTTTCAGCACTGAACATCACTATTCGCTTGAGGCCCATTTATACGAATCAGACATGAACTTAGATCTCATCTGCTAGTTGTTGAAAGTGTGATTCCGGACGGTCGTTCGCATTGAACGATGTTCTTAGATTTAAGTCATGCGCTCGTACTTGGTCGTTTTGTTTTTATTCTCGTTTGTCAACGACCCCATCCATCGCATTGGTTGGCTGCTTAAAAACAGGTTAGGCTGGCACCAATGCATGTGCATCTAACTTTCTTAAACGCACATTCAGGGATATTAACTTCGAAGGTCCCGCTAGTTACTGGACCCATAGGCTATTCAGACGGTAGGTACTGTTGCATACGATACAACAGTACAATTGGTTCAATAAGCACAGGATCTCGAACAATTATTTCGGGTTATTAAATGTCAACATATTCCTTATGACAATTCATGTGAGTTAAGAAGAGATATTTGTAAGAAAATCAGACATAGTCTAAACGTTAAGTAAAATGTTTAGCCAAGTCCAGGACTTGATGAGACGAAATTCGCTTCGCTGTCCATGTGTACCAGTGAACTGTTCCCGTTAATCCACGTCAGTATTCCAAAACGTTTATCCGTCAGTGAAACTACTGACGGGACAGATGGCACACTCACCCATAATAGTTTCGGAAGGTTTGATCATTGTGCAGGACACTTCGAAAGTTGGTTTAGCTGACCTCTGGCCTCCAACGTGTTGGCGCGACAAGCTTACAGTGTAGTGCCCTGATCAGTGAATTTAGAACCACCTACGCAGCCACCGAGCCGCTGGCTTAGTTGACTTCTTGCTAACGTTTATCAAAAAAGCGTACAAGGTTTCATTTGGTGGCCTTTTCACTGAATTGTTCCGACTTGTGTTTACGACCATGAACGTCCCTTTGAACTCGGGTCAATGACTACTTGGCATCGTATTCAAAAAGAAACCAAGCGGTTGTGTAAGTCGCAGTATTTAGTTTGATCCCATTTACAACTAGGTTTCTGAAATCCTGACCGCATCATGAACTCAATGCAGACTGGGAAACTGACTTGCGAGAACGAGTAGGGTTCTGTCCGGAACGAGGATGCATGAATCATATTTTTATTTTATTACTTTACGAAACAGCATCATCGACCAGGCTCGTTTAATTCAGTTGATCAATTAGCAGTTCTAAAGTAGGTTGTGTACGGATCAAATATATTCTATTTCCAGACTTCAGCTCAAGTTAGAGTCTGCTGCGAGTTTTCTGACACTCTTGACTGCATAGTCAATGTACGTCAAGGTTGATCACCTTCGCATTTTTTGGTCAGTATTATAGACGTAATAATCAAACATTATCTACTTCACTCAGAAAATATCGTTGTGGACCTCTTATTTGTTGGAAGTGTGACAGATATTGATTATTTGAATGGCAAGATTTTGCTGTTTACTTTTCCCAATTTTGAAGTAGCACAGATAACGGTTGACATCATTTAACATCCCGCCAAGTGTTTCGAGACACGCCTTGTAGCGTTAAGGTGCAGGCTACTTTTACAAGGCTACAGTGGTTTCGTAGATTTAGATTTGGATAATGATGTCATGGATATTTTTGTCCGACTCATTTACTTAAAAGACTGCATTAACAGTGATGAAGACATGTGAATTAAAGCTGAATTCTGTATCTGTAATATTGTGGCACATTTTGACAGTTTATATCATCTCTTGCGGCAGTTCAACGTCTATCTGTAGCTAAAAGGCCGCGTACATTGTATAACATTCATCTTCACTTGTAGATAGTATAACACCACCCGAATACCCGGAAACTAAAAGGCAAGTCTCGACGATAGGAAGATTGAGAACCGTAAACGACTATTAGGAACGTATATATGCATCATGTGAGACGTGTCACCAAAGAGATCGTCACTGTACTACTGCCAGAGATGTGGATATACACCACATCTGCAAAATAATGTCAGCATTCGTGATCATGTATTTTTACATACCTCGTAACGGATGTCCAACAATAAACAAATTCCAAGGCCGAGCGTCTTTTACGGTTACCGCGCGTACATTAAACGATATTTAGAACATTACTAATGTATGGTTATGCATTTTGGCTGTTTGGTGTAGAAGTCGTAAATCGCTCTCAATTATTCGGTCATCGATTTCCGCGCTTAATCGCATTCATCAGGGGGTAAACAACGATAAGGTTGGGAGTCGGATGTTCGGCTCTATAACTTTAGCTAATCCGTTCGGTCAATCTTCAAGGTGTTTTACCATGTACCCAGATTACAACCAGTCCGCAACACCGAGTACTTGTCACTCACTTTCTGGTCGTCTGGCATAAAGTGTAGGTTGGGAAACGAGTGTTTATCATGGAGAAATGGTTACAGGTAACAGCTGGTTAATTATTCTAGGCCGAGTTCATTTCCGGGGGTTTCGAGTCTTGTGATTTGTAGAGTCTTTTGTTAGGAATATTAGAAGAGTGCGGCTTATCGAACGTTTTGCTGTCAATAGTTCAAGCGTTTGACTGAATTGTCCGTTGTGTACTTAATGAGGTGTGATAGTGAAACTGGCAAAAAAGTCATCTCACGAAAGCCGCCTTACCTTAACCTTCACTTTGGTTGTTTGTTTTCATGATGTAGGCACTTCGGCGTTAAAACACGAAGGCGTCACTAGAAATTTGGTCTTAACACCTTCCTTCTCCCCCTACTTGTAATTTAGTGCTTATCTTTCCTTTCGTGGTTATGTGGTAGCTAGGCCTCAGTCTGAACTATTGATGTGTTGCTGTCGATGATGATGATGATTTTATGACTCGGATCTGTTTTCACACAATTCTGCATGGAGGTGTTGGTAAGCGTCTTTTGGTTTATTTGAATCTAACTCGTTTTACTGGTTTGTCGATAATCCCGGATGGACTGAACAACCAACCGGCAACAGTTATGCCTCCCAGTATGTACTTTCAGATGACAGCCACTGATGCTCATTAATTGATTAACTCAGCAATCGCAGTTTCCCAGTTTTTGTTCATTGCCAAGGAAAAAATCTCTAAAGTGTACTGCTTGCGCTCGGGTTATTAAGAAGCGCATATTTAGTATACATGTTAAGTGAATCTAGTGAAATTAGTTTATCCTTGGTATGCAGCTACAATATTTCAGGTCGCTGACCTCGTCAAGAAACAAACCCCAGCTGTCTTGAATGCCTCTTTACTGGGTGTGGAACTCTTGTATCCAGTCCACAGGTGGATGCCTCTAATAGGCTTCTCTCACATATGGGTGACTGATGTTGCACCCAAGCGTTTGGAGTTGAGCATCAGACTTTCACATCACAGGACGTTTGTTGACGTACGACATGCTGTTTTACGTATGGGCTGGTTACTGTCATTTTGATGATCAGGCGTAGAGAAATGCAGTCGTTCACCAACGGGTTGGCCAATGTATATCGGGTTCCTCTACCAGGTTGAGGATCTAGC
Source organism: Paragonimus skrjabini miyazakii (assembly GCA_014338405.1). NCBI lineage: Eukaryota > Metazoa > Platyhelminthes > Trematoda > Plagiorchiida > Troglotrematidae > Paragonimus > Paragonimus skrjabini miyazakii. The sequence goes on from JTDE01003566.1 coordinate 29,505, forward strand.
TACTCATAGAGTCGGTGGCTGGAGACGTTAGGTGAGGTGACGGCTAATCGGGCTCATCGGCGTGAATGTTGTCGCTGTTTGGCAGAATTTTCTGTTAGGGTAGTGCTTTTAGTGACGCGGGGCAGTGAAAGCTCTAAAGAAGTTGATGCCTCCTCACTTTCATTTATAGCTTGGTCGTTTGCAAAGTGTAGGCACGTAAGTGTTGAATATCTGAAAACAGACATAGTCATTATTGGTAGTTATATCTCTTTCCGTCTTTTCTTCTTTCTGGCTAGGTTTTTTTTCATGGTTGTATGGCAGCTAAGCATAAGCTGGAACCACTGATGTCTTGCTATTCATGATAATGATGATGGTGACGTCCCGTATTCAGTCATGGGTCGTTGAACTGTTCTGTTAACAATTGACGATTAATTGGGGATGACACTGAGGGGTAGCTGTTCAAATTACGATAAATATAGTGAGTGTGTTCTGGCCAACGTTACATTGAAGGAGTATCATGCTTTTTAAATTGTGAGCAGTTCCTCGTTGTTTGTTATTTGAGTACGACCCACAATAAATCAAGTAAAAGCAAGCCCCATCACGTAATCCGTTAACTTGCTTTCGTTATTTGTGTAGTTATTTAATGGGCTACATGGTTGCTCTGTTTGGTTATCTCGTCTTTTGTCTGATGCGTTTGGTTGCTGTCCAATAAGTTTGAGCACACCTTTATTTGCATCTTTGTAAACGGAACACTCCTTCTGTATGCACTCCTTTTCTCGTCATAACAGATCTGCGTGTTGTGCACGATTTGGCTCTTGTCGGTCCTATTCAACGGCAAAATCTCTCACCTCTTCTCAACCAGCATTCCAGTTATGGTCTGTCGGATCGAATTGGAATCAAAGACAAGTTCGGTCATTTAGCTGGCGGTCATCACGATATTTGGGTTAAGGCTCGGCGTTGTTTTCTCGATACTGCTCTCAATGAGGTTTGCCACATTCCGGAATGGAATCAGGAGACTCGGACCAGATGGCTGGCTACAGTGGGTCGATTACGGTTTCAAGTGGCCTTGGATCGTCTGCTAGAGGTGATCCAATCGCACGACAACATTAGTGTGAAGGTTGGTTCGTCCCGTTACATTCGCGGATGTTCATTATCGTGTGCACACCAATCATGATTTTATAGCATAGTATGGCATTTTCAACGGCATCTTACTTCCTTAGATAAAATTTAACCAGCTCTAATGCAGCGACCAAGTTAGAACGTGGCTGGTTTAAATCCTGTCTTTGCTGAACATTCTTGTTCGAATGTGTGCAGTCTAATGGTAATCGGCTTGCACATGTTTGACACAGGTTCTGTGGCTACATGTGCAGTTGTGATCAACACAGTGGGAGCTCTATTTACGGTTTATCTACCTCATACATTGATAAGTTTAATTTAACGCTGTGTTAATGGATATTCAACTGGCCATCTTCAACTCAATTATTCCATTTGAAGTGCAAGTCCTCAAACTGAACACCACCATACACTTCGAAAGGAAGCACTAGACTGGAGTTTCGCTCTTATTAGAGCTCATCAGTAATGCATATCCTTGTCCAAATCGAAGTTTGCACTCTGACTCTCGTGGTTGTGAGATTAGCGCGTTGACCGCAACGTCAGTAACTTCACAATAGCCATGACCGGATGATCAAGTCCAAACGCTCAACCACAGCCTTGTATGAATAGGGTTCAGCTTACCCGGTCATTTCGAAATGACAGAAAACAGAATCGCCCTGTTCTAGCTATTCGAAAACTCCGTGGTTTGGTTGTGTCAATCACCTTGCTCAAATTTACCGTGGTCCTTCTGTGAAGGACAGTACGTTTTGGACTTCAACACCTACCAACAGTTAAGTACATTGGTGCCTATTAGAACGATGCCTGTCACTTACGACTTCCAAATCAAATCAGATAATTTTACTGGAGACACGTTTCCTCCACTCCCGATCGAAACGTGCCACGTAAACCTTGTTTTCCTCTCATGTATCTCAAGAGCTTCGCTTAACAGGTTGGTACTTTGTGTGATACGGTAATTTCATCGTGACCATGCTGAAGTATGGAAATCTTCTTTCTGAGTGTGCGTAACCTTTTATACAGTCTTGAAGTGATTTAGCTATTTGGCCGCACGTATTCGAACAACCGTTTCATCGCGGTTACGAGTAGTTGGATTGACTGTGATCTCACGCTGTCTTTCATTTCTGGTTTGGTTCGCATTCCCCCGACCGAATGTGAAAAGCATTCACATTATTTGTGCCATTCTGGAAGGTTGTGTTTCAGAATTCCTAACATCAGAAGCTTATATTCCTTTCTCCCACTGTCTACCGCCTTCGGTGACCTCTCTTTGTTTTGATAAGCTGAAATTGACCTAATAAATGAGGAGTCACATAAATGTCTTGATTGATGTTGCTGTTGATGATAATTATGGTGAGAGAGTAGGAGCATTTTGCTCTGTGTCCGCATTTTTATTCGAATTCAGTTTCAGATGTTGTTGAGCATTTTGTTACTCTCATTTTGGTAAGGGGGGTTCAAAAGAATCTTCCGCATTGTTCATTCTTTATGATTTCCAACACTAGATTCATTCGTTATGCTGATTAACTTTTAGACGATCATTGCTTCTTGGCGTTACTGTGGACGTTCAATCATGGCACAGTCTCACAATCAACAAGATCTTCATTTGTGGAAAGCTTATGCAACAGGCTTCTGGTATGCTGCTCTTACTCTGTCCACTCCTGCCACAAATATGAATGAGATTGAACCAATAGTGACCGAATCCAGGCGAATTTTTGATACCACTCTAACCACCTATCCCATTCCGGATGAGCTCTCATATCCTGCAGCCGATACCCTCGGACCGCTGGTGGATCACTACCAGTTAACATTTGCCCCGCGTTTGAAACTGATTCAGGTAATGCCTTCCCTTGTATCTACTCTGTAGGTTACTATTCGATTTCTTGCACTTGTGTAGAACTTTGGTTTTCGTGTGGCTTACCTTGTGTATTTTGTGTACTTTTGTCGACCAGATACGCCGTCTGTCGTTCGTATAGCCGTGAGTTCGATCTCTGGTTATTTCGATTGTTTCCTTCTGGATCTGACTTCACATGTGATCTCGTGTGACACGTGATGATAATTGCTTGTTAATGCTGCAGACTTACCTCCGTTCCTTATCAGAAAATTGAAGAGGTATCTCGTAGTTGGTGCTGATCACCAGTCATTCCCATATGTAAAAAGACATCAACACATCATGTGACAACCACAGAGGTATTAGCCTTGTCTTTGTTGCACCGAAGACGCTCGCAGGTTTAATAATGGGGCGACCTCTGAAACACCGGGCGGACTATACAAGGGGAGAACAAACAGGGTTCCGGGCTGGTCGCGGATGTATCCATCATATCCCTACTTTCCGACAAACACTAGAGTATTAACGCTACCTTTCTCAGCGAATAGTCGTGATATTTTTTGACATCATGGGTGTCTCTGAATCGGTCGCCTGACATGTTTTCTGGGGCTGTCCTCATCGTAGAGATGTTCCAGTGAAGTATGTTAGTTTGTTGAGGTCTTTATGTGCCCGCTCTGATTATAAACTTCTCACTTATGGGCAGTTACCTCTGGCGTTCTCCAACTCAAGCGCCGTTCGACAAGGGAATCCGATCGCTTCCTTCCTTTTCAGTTTTACGGTGGACAATATTCTAGGGGGAGCGCTGACAGGTTCCGAGGGTCTAGGAATTGAACTTCCACCGGATAATAAGCTGACCGATGTTGACTATGTCGACGATATTGCTTCCCTTAGCTCTTCCACAATAAACATGCAGACTCTGCTGAATCCGTTAATTCATGTGACTAGTCTATCTGGTATATACTTTGCATCTTCAAAGTGTAAAGTGTTAATACAAGTTTGGATTGGCACTCACCCTGTCTTTTTTATTACTGGCGGGCCGCTACAGACTGTCGATCGCTTCACCTGCCTGGGTAGTTTCATCTCATCAGCTTGCAGTATTGCTGACGAGGTGTCCACGAGGAAAACGAAAGCACGTACTGCATTTTTTCAATCTCCGTCACTTGTGGCGTCAAATAATACCAGAGCTTACAATGCCTGTATGTGCTCAATTTTTCTGTGTGGATCATTAACCTGATCCATTCATGCGGAAAATGTGTATAGACTCTTGGTATTCGCGTACCGTTGCATCCTCCAATTAGTTTGTATCACATGGGCTGACAGTGTGCACACTGTGACGTCCGTTGACGCGTGTTTGGGGAATTTGTTAGTTTGCCACCGCTAACTGGGATACTGAAATACACAGTCTTCGCCGGTTAGGTCACGTACTTCGTATGCTGGCAGTGCGTCTGCCAACCCATGCATTGTACAGTGTGGTTGCTGATGATCAGAAAAAACCGCAGAGTGACCAATTATTGACGTGTTTACGGCCTGTGCAAGCATTGACTGGTCCGCTGAGCTGGGTTGATAGATACCCTCTACTTGGTTGGCAACACTTTCTGACATGGCATTGTATCACAGTCTGTGACGAGCTTGTATCAGTAAACCCGCTGACCCTTCTTTTTCATCAAACGCAATTGTTTTTTCAAACATCTGTTTTCGGTTATTCTCATCAGGCTATTACAATTACATAGGGTAAGTGCGAATTATATATGAAAATTATAATGTGTCAAATAGGCCATCAAAAAATCACAGGAGTGGTACGGATCACATATTGAGAACAATCAGATTGATGTCGGAATTTCGGTAGAAAAATTGAAAGAACTGTTGTTGTTTTGCACCTATACTGTTCGATTTCAATTTGATAGAGAGTTATACAGGCAGAAAGATGGAGTGGCAATGGGTTCACCTCTAGGTCCGCTACTCGCAAATATATTTATGGCCAAACTAGAGACTACTGAACTCAATCACATAGTAACTAAGTGCAAGCGCTATGTGGATGATATTTTTTGTCTTCTTCCAAACGATGATGATCCCCAGGTCATACTAGATGAGTTCAACAAAGCGCACCCAAATATAAAATTCACTGTAGAGCTAGAACATCACAACAGACTCTCTTTCATAGATGTCGCGTTGCTTCGTCGATCAGAGGGAACAATTCAAAGATCGATTCATAGAAAAAAGACGTGGACAGGTCAATACACAATTCGTACAAACCCTCCACCTCCCCTGGCCAGTCATTCCACATCCACTTGAAACCCGCGCAAGCGTGAACCACTCGACACTGATGAACGCATATCTCACGACAGACCCGTGTAACACTCCAACACATTCACCAGCATTCCCACACTCCCCCAGTAGACTGTGATCCGTACCACTCCTATGATGTTTGATGACCTATTTGACACGTTATAATTTTCATATATAACTCGCACTTACGTTATGCAATTGTAAAAGCCTGATTAGAACTACCGAAAACAGCTGTTTGCAAAATTGACTTCTTATGAATTCTACGGGAATCTGGAGAGGGCAATTGTTTTTGCTTGTTTACCTCTTTCCTCATCATGTACGGGAGCTTCGTGGATCATTGTCAGAACCAACGGGTGCGACTCAATGTTGGTCGCGAAATTCATGCTAATATACGGAATGAATCATATTCTAACGATCTAGTGTAATAGGCATAGGAAATATTATCTGAACTTGGGTGAATGTAACGTTGTGTGAAACTCGTATTTTTGGGTAGGTAAAACAGGCTTCGCGGCTTTGAAAGCCAAACGCAATCAATGTCATTGACTACTGATAATTTGGAAGTAGTGGGAAAAAAGCCCCTAAAATGATTCAACGTGCGTCGTGCCACCCGATGCCGTTTATCTTATCTGTGAAACGGCACATTATTAGATAGGCGTACAAACGTACGGGGAATAGGACGTGAACAAAATAATTAGGGGTTCATAGTGGTCAAAAAGAAGCGTCAGCATCCCTACAACTCCAGACTCGCCATGGATTGTTACACACTTCATTCACTTCGTTCCAACCGGCGCACTCTCCAACCTGGAAGGTATCATCTTCCAGTGTTGTTTAGCGAGATCGTCAAGGTTTCTGTAATCCTTATTCACGTCATTGCCTGACCATCTTTTGGTCTTCCAACCCTAACCAGCCGCGTTGGACAATGTGCAGTGCGCATACTTTCGTCATGCAGATTACATTACCCAGCTAACATAGGTCCTGCATTTACACTATCGCCATTATTGTTATCAGCAAATTTGAAGTACTTTTCCACTTGTCCAATGCACAAATACAATATTTGCAGTTCAATTATTAATCTGAACAGAATGAACAGCTTCCGCATTGTTTCTAACATTCGAATTGTACCACCTAAACACAGTTACCTGAATGCGAAGGTTGCTATCAAATGCGAATGACGCTGACGTGGTGATAGCAATCGAAGTCACAGATTACAAATCAGTAATATTTTTTATATTCCTGTTTGTAGACCTTTTGTTTATTCGTTGTACTTGTGTTTTACACTTCCAATATGTCAAGTCCAGTCGACTGGCAAAAAGTTTTCTGACGTCGCCTTATTCTGAAACGTCTTGTTAGTGTTATTTTCCCTAACACGCAGTGGCATCTGAATCGATACGAGTCCTTGTTCTTTACTTCGATTCCTCATTTATTTTAAATTTTCCTCCATCACTCGCATAACGCACAAGCTTTCGGTTCGTTTTTAGCAATATATCGATTTGGAACTAGGCGTCTTCCCTGGTGCAGGGGGCCGGCCAATCTATTTGGGTCGTGAGTCTTATGCACTTCAGCTGTTGATCTACGCGGCAATCGGTGGAACCTACTCTCCTCCAAGTGAACAAACTCTTCTTCGACCGTCCACTCTTGTTCGATCCAGCCACGCGTACGGCAAGCGAATGGAATCCATCTGGCAAATATTGGCCGCTATGCCCGAGGATTCTCGTATGAATATGACCCTTCATGGTCCGCTTCTAAATAGTTTAACAGCATTGACTCCAACTCTCGCATATCTCAGCTTTATGTTTGATTTGTTGACGACGGATCAACAGGTTCGTAAAAACTTCCACGCAGCTATGAATGTAGTCTCTTAGGTCTGTGTGATGGTTGTTCCTTTCACTCTGTGGCATTTTTCATAGCACTGGTTTGTCGTCTGTTCTGTCTTCTATTAATGTAATAACCTAAACATTGTATCGTAGATACGCCAAGTACACTGTCCGGAACATTCAATATTGATTATACTGACAGTGAGTTATGGGCCGTTGCGCGTTCGGGCCGCAATCGCTTGGACCGCTTCTGACTAAATTTAGACTGATTGGGGATCCAGTATGTCACCCGCAAGCCAAACTTGTATCGTTCAACTAAACATTTTGTTCATTTTTAAATGCGTTAATAACTTGCAAGAGATGATGACACAGAACGCTTGTGTTATCAGACGTTTAGGGAGTTGAGTTTTGTAAAGCTTGCTGCTGGTGGTGATGACGAGGGACTGCTTTACAAACTAGCGTTATCATTATTGCTTACGTGATTTGAAATCAAGTCAAACTTTGTGTTGCGTTTCATAAATCCTTCCTACATTAGAAGTAAAAAGTGGTTTGGTGAACAGTCTGTTTTCAGTTATTCGTCATCGGACTATTTACCCAACATTTTGTATCATCATGGTTGTTAAGCGAGCAAACCATGGGCATTTGATCACATAATTATGTCGACCAGCTCCGAACTGAAGGATATTATTAACACTTTGTCATGCTGTTGAATCGTTCGCTTTCTAACACATTATTTAGCCGCCTTCTTTTCATGATCCTGCCCACTTAACCCCTTTTGACAGACTTTATCTAATTCTCTTCCAAGCCTGATGAGTGTCCTGCATCGAATTGATCGGCTGCGCGCAGCTTTGATTCGAACTCGACCCACAGATTCTCGGTGGTCCGAGGATCCCAACAGTAACGACTTATTCACCGTACGTCACCGTGTTTGTGCTCGTCAGTTCATCACACTCGTCATTGGTGGTCTATCAGCTTTCAGTGCTCTACGACAACGAAACAGACGGGCTCTTTTACAGGAACTGTTCAGTCGGTTGACGGTCGATTGCGCTCAAACTAAGTACAACCACCTGCCTTTGGACATACCGTTTCCAACTCAACTAACTTATTTGCTTCCTCCACGAGTCGCACTGGAGAAGAGGTATGTATTCTCAATACCTTCGGTCGGCATTTGATTTATCCGTGGTTCTAACTTTAGTTGGTTACTTCTCATTTAGTTGAATCCTTTCTGTGCATATTTTTACATAATGTAGTTCATGAGGAGACGCCCTTCGAGAATGTGTTTTCTTAGCGAGTTTTCCTCTCCTGCTTGACAGTTTGCTGGTCTTAACTGTACACAAGTCTGCAGTGGTTGGAAAATGCCTAATGGACGTGCTCCCATAATTTACCTCACTGTTTGCTGTCCGCACAAACTGGGCCACGTTGGAAGTGATAACTATGTGGCAGGTTCGTGATATGGGGGTTTTATGATTGAAGGCTTTGGCCGAAAGTGATTTGCTGACTTCTTGACGGGGTTTCCAAAGAGTGATACACGCTTGTGGCCGGACACGCTGTTAGAAGTAGTATGATATTGAAGACGCAAGCATCCTTTATATGAGGGCTTCTGTTCTCTCTAACTAAATTTCCATATTTCTGTGTCCATTGCTTTTTCTTACAC
>JTDE01003566.1:38266-50505 GCA_014338405.1 Paragonimus skrjabini miyazakii
AGAACTCCCGTGGTTATGCAGGCCGACCGGGCCTAATGACTCTAAAGTTGGGCACATTCGGTATCATCATTTTCGATGACGGACCACCGTTTGTTGGTTCTGACGTTCAGTTAACATACAGCTGTAAACAGGTTTAACTTAGAGATTTAAAAAAATGGTGTAAGAGTTATTTAATAAAAACCTGCCTGTTAACTTAAACCTACCAAAGAAACGACCGAATTTCGACTGAGTGTAAGACGGCCTGGTTTTAGCTCTAACTGCCCTTATTCCATGAACAGCTTAGCTAACTAACGACATCCTTGTCATTGAGCTCGATTGACTACAGCCTCTGTTATCATCTTTGATCGATACTCGATAGATCGCTGTGTATTCGGCCAAGAATGGGGACATAACTTACATTTTTTTCAACTACTTGTAGCCGATTGACTTTCTCGTATCTCACGTCAGTTATGTAAGGGCTTTGCAATGAATGAAGGGCAAAATAAACGACAGTTGGGCATTTTTATTACACAGCATTTTAGGATTTGGCCAATGAATTTGGTGTTTTTCCACTTGAATTTAATGCCATTTTGCGTTCCTACACCATGGGCTAGAAGGTTCAAGCCCCTGTAAACTGGTAATTAGACCACTGAGGAAGTTTTTGACTGATGGACGATTATCGGTATGCCAGTGCAGCAAAAGAGCTGATCTTGTCATGCTGCTTGAATATTCACGTTAACTATTATGTCAACCGCAACCTACATGCCTTTATATTCTAATCTGATTATTTATTGTCAAAAACAAAACTACGAAGTCATTCCCCGTTATTAGTTTTCACGCATACCTGGCCGCACTTGCTTAACTTGTCTGGTTTCTACTCGACTTTTAGCGTCTCCATTTTATTTTACATCAAATCATTTTCTACCGACATTTTCACTCCACTCAGTCTGCTTCCACTTTCTTTGGACAACGCCTCTTCCTGTCACGGTCTTCTCTCGCCAATGTTTTTGACTCAACTAACCCGACAAATGAATCAATTCTGTCAACAAGTCGCAGAGCTTGCAGCAGAGTCCTCTATGGAACAAATTACCGTTGGTTTCCGGGGTGGTACTTCCCAAGCGATCACCGCTACTCGCAATTGGGATCCCATTGGCACGAATGTGACCATGTTCTGTGGACCCCAGTTAGATATGTACGTTGGCTGCCTGCCAGTTACGTTGGATTTAATTTTGCTGAGCTTGGAACTAGAGCGATGGACTAGTTTGCTAGCTGGTACATCTGTAGAGGATCGTTCCAGTTCAGGTGAGTGGTTGGAATGTTCGTACACCATTTCAAAGTAGTGCTGTTTTGCATCTTTTTGTACCCTGCCAAACTGTATTCGAATGAATGTATAGGATTCATTGCGTCACCAGTAGCACTAGTTGTGTTTGTGCGTAACACGTTGAAAGCGTTCGTGTCGTTTCTTTGTTTTTGTTTACCAATTCTCCGTCTAACTTCGTCTCAATGCAGGATCATCGGGAGAAGCTGGTTTTCCAAAAGTTTGATATCTATGGGAGTTTTGTTTGCTAGAAATACTACATTCTCTAAAACATTATTCCTCTCTCTGCTGAAGTTAAAAAAGATACTCCTTGGAACTGTCGTATTCCCGTAAACTTCCCAGCCAGCCCCTTCCCAAAAGAAGCACTAGGCTCGAGTTTCGCTCTCGTTAGAGCTCGTCAGTGGTGCATATCCTTGCCAGGGCCGGGACTAGAATTACGGTCACGTTTTGATGTGGCAACCCTGTTGACCACTGCGCCATTAACCTCACATTGTCTTAGTCGGGGGGTCAACGATTGAAGTTAATAGGACAGTTACTGTGTCTTCTCTCAAGGCGATCATTACTCATAAGCGAAAGTGGTTGAGCGTTCACATATGATAATTCGGTTGTGCCTAATGTGAGGTTAGTGGCACAGTGTTCGACAGGGTTGCCTAATGAAAGCGTGGCCGGAGTTCTAGCCCGGGCCGTGTCAAGGATATGCACTACTGACGAGTTCTAACGAGAGACAAACTCGAGTCTAGTGCTTCTTTTCAGAAGGGGTTTACTGGAAAGTCTGTGGAAATGCGATAGCTGCGATCAGTTGTGGGTGATGTTTAATCTATGTGAAAATCAAAATCCTCTACTACTCATCAGAAATACTCGTTGCCTTGTCGCCTTATAATTAATTTATTTGGTTACGAGTACAGATAGGGGCTAAGTTGTTAACTGTGCTCATCAGTGTACATTTGCTGCTACCCAACACTGTATGCCCATTCTAAACTATAAATTACCAGAATATCCAACCCTGAGGAAGAATGCAAAGTTCTCTTGCTCTAACTAAATATGGTATCTGTGATCGGCGTCTTTACTACTGAGCGGTTTTTTCTATTGATCCGAGTGGTTAAGCACTTTTAACATATTATTCTCATTCCACAAATCTCACTAGATGTGATATCACGAATTGGCAACAGGTTCGATTGTGGGATCAATCAGCGTTAGAATTGATCTCATACTTCATATACGTGAATGCTAGTTTTAGACTATCAGATTATCCTATCGCTTGCCTTCTTTTTATCATGTCAGGTGTATTTTCCGGTTTATGATGGTTTATGGAGTGTGACAGATTTGGGGGATATTCCCTTAATAAGAGTTTTCTGGTCTGTTGTAAATACAGGGTTGTGAAATTGCTCCCAGATACACATATTCAGGTATGTCCTAATGTGCATTATCTCACAGACAGCTCAGAACATCTTTGACAGATTAGAGGGATCAGTTCATTATGGTCTTCGTGTCTGAAAACGCTCTATAAGTGCATACACTCGTACTCTTTTGTGATGTGGTAAAACTAATTGTGAACTTGACTTACCTGGGGAATTACATCTGCGTTGGTTTATTGTTGAAGATCACACATCTTTTGGCTAAAACCCAGGTGGCGCTTATCAACTTACGCAGCGTTTGATGTGCTGGAACGGTTTCAGTCTTCCTCTGAATGACCGAGTGTGTGGATGAATTGTACCGCTGGAAAACCGGGTCCATGCTTGTAGAGGATATTCACTGAGTACCCCTCTTCTGTTACTGATGTTTTTGGGGACATTATCAGTATAATGTAATATTGTCAGTGGATATATACCGTGACCGTTCTGTCTTGTTATACAACTGCTTGTTTTACTTCTTGACGTATGCACCACATTGTCGCTGTTCAACAGATTGTTGATTATCATTCCAGTTGCGTTCATTGACACTGGACCCCAATAGGACTCTCGAAAGTATATGCATGTTCTCATACATGTTGACATTAGAAGTGATTTTTCGAAATGAAATTTCCCCGTGATTTGTGTGTCGTGAAGTTACTCAATGGGCATACTTGGCTACGTTAACAATGTGTCCGGAGAACACCATGTTAGCAGTTATGAAGTCCGCTACGTATATTCCAGGCGACAGGCTCTGCTGACCACTAAGCGCAGTCGTTTGGGTTCAAGGGCTACGTTGTCCAAGGTACGTCCTGCGTATACCAGCCGGTCGCTTTCCGTCTCGTGCTCTGTTTGCTCATAATGGACTATAGTGGAAGCGACAGTCTGGTGACCAATGTATGGCCGGCTTATGAAACCCTAAAGTTAATGTCTGTGCTCAGGGTTTAAAGAACAACGAACCTTTTGGTTGTCAATGCTGCCGGACACAGGGAAGGCTCGTTTTCAGCCTGGCTCATGTGAATTTATCATTCATCGAACGTTCTATCCTCCTGCAGTTTGTCTCTCTCCTTTTCATGCGTATTACAACATAATAACCGTCGCTTCAGCTCCACCGTTTCCACTCAGTGTATCCAATTAACACCAAACCTGTTCGTTCGAGTTAGGTCTCTGAATGAATCTTGTGTAACGTTCTAGGTCCCACGCATTATGCTTTTTGAATTGTCAATGTACTGTCCTCCATCTGTATGTCGAAATTTAACCTTGTTGTTTGTGAGTCTGTACATCCTCCTTACTTAATTATCTCATTTGTTTTCCATCCTTTCACAGCTCCTGCATGCGCTGCTGATTCGGTTAACAGTCAGCGTGTCCGCAATGCGTTCGAGCGTGCTGTTCGTGTTAGCCCTTTTGTCGCACCCATCTTGAACGAGCACGGTGGTATTCGTCATATTAGCCTTGTATCCTGCACACCATCATTCTGGGCAGCTCATTTGCGGTTGGTTGTGTGGCGCGCGTATATGGCGTTCGGCTGGATGTCTTGTTGGCCAGCACAAATTACTCGTACCGCAAATCAACTCCCCACTAGCCTGGACCCTAGACAACGGCGTCAAGCAGTGAAGGCTGTTTTCTATCGAGCGATTGAAGATCTTCCTTGGGCAAAGGTACGTTTTGGTTTGTTTCAGTGGGGCTTGTGTATGTTTACTGCTATTCGGGTTAGCTGATGTCATGCTTACGGCTGCGCACTCAAAGCCCGGTCTTCATAAATGAACCCGTTTTTACATAGGCGCTAAGTTAGTGTAAGACCGCTCGTTTTGTATACAGCCTTAATCAATTTTCGGCTTACAAGGTTCATCCTTCTACAGATGTGTACGAAAGCACAAGACGCATCGTTTAATGTGTGTTTCTACAACTGATGGGAAATCAAACTGTCGATACTCAAAGAACAATCGGTTCGTTCGGCGCCACCGACGTCCAAACTGTTTGGCGAAACTACTACCCTGTTTCATGCTGCGACTCGGTAAGCGACGTTCACTCTGTAATCGGTCCAGGACGTATTTTCCTGCTGTAGGTTGGAGGATCTGCCCCTAAAGTCAATGATCGGCGTTTAAACATTATAATTTCATCAAAACAGCAAGAAGACAAAAGTTGCGGTATGGTAACATTTCGATTTATCTCGTCAACCGCATACTAAATACACACGAAATATATAACAAAGGCGCATGGCAACGATAGTTGAACAGAGTGAATTTTTAGGTCAAAAGGCCACTACCAAGGGAGGTGGACGGCGTGAACCATCAATTTTTGCGCACACAACACTAGCTTTCTTTGTTTGATCAGCACAGCTTCACTGATGGCCAGAATGTTGTTGTTTGGGTGTCGTAGCAACACCGTGAACGACCTGGTTGGGTCGACATTGTGACCTGTCCCCAGGATGTGCTTCGCAATTGACGATGCCGGGTTTCGCGTTCCGTTGCTCCTTTGACTGTCTGTTCGCTCAGCAGACTGAATCAATCATTTTGGGAGGTGTTCGGCCAAGCGTTGACGCAAGCACCGGTCCGTTCTGCCGATATAGCTGTCATTGCAACTGCAAGTGAACTGATAAACGACATGTGAGACAGAATAGTTAGGTGTGTCACGTCTAGCGTTTCCATAATTAACTCTCCGGGTTGATGATAAGAGGCACAATCTAGCTGCAGGGTATGTGCGATTCACAGCTGACTGAAGCTGATGACGCAGTATAGTGGACAAATAGTCTCCTCTGAATTGTAGTTTTATGAACACCTCTTTTTTTTCCTTGCTGTGTGAACTGCAGCTCTTTCTGTCGTCTTCTTGCTATGAACCGAGATAAACTTATCCGGATATCCGTTAGCAAGTAGTGCGGTTGCTAGGAATTCTTTCTCTTGTGCCAGCCGGTCATCTGTACAGATTCGTTGGGCTCTGTCGAACAATTTTTTAACTAAGCCACGCTTGTAGGTCATGGGTGCAAAACTGGAAAACTGGAGGTATTGACCGCTCCTAGTGGCTTTGCGATAAACCGACCGCTGCAGCGTGTCGTCAAGACGTCTCGTAAGTAAAACGTCTAGAAAAGCTAGACTTCTATTCGACTCAGTTTCATAAGTAACAGACAAATTTGGATGAACGGAATTTATAAGGTTAAAAAATGGGAGAAACTTGTCATTCTCTGTGAAAATCAAGATATCGTCGACGTACCTTTTGTATAAAGTAGTCATGGAAATATTATCAACAATTTGTCTTTCAATCATTCCAAGGAAAACGTCTGCTAACGTTGGGCCTAGTGGGCTGCCCATGGCTACTCCATCAATTTGCTTGAAAGCAACTCCTTCGAATTCAAAACGAATGTTTTCTGTACATATGAAAATGAGATCCCTGCGGTAATCAAGAGGAAGAGGCAACTGAATATTCTGAACTGAAATAAAATCACAAAGAAAATTTCACGGTCTCATGCAGAGGAACATTAGTAAACAAAGATTGCAAATCGATAGAGTACATTGTTTTTGAACTCACAGAAACCTCCTTTAAGCCGTTTACTAACTCAAATGAGTCTTTGACACAGTGGGGTGACAACAGTTTCCGAACTGGGTTAAGTACCTCAACGAGCCATCGAGCGAGATGGTGGTGGGGTGAATTGTCCATGGCCAAGATGGGACGTAGCGGAACACCTTCTTTGTGTATTTTTGGTGCGTCTCTCATGCGTGGCGTTTGAGTTCCATCTGGTTTTAACTGTCTATACTGAGCCTCACTGATGAACCCGTGTAACTGCAATATTTGGAGTTGTTTTGCAATCTGTTTTTCTACTAGTATATTATTCTCCGGTGTGAAATCTGGCTTGAATTTTTTTTCGTCGGCCAAAATCGTGTTCATTTTCCTCATATACTCCTCCATGTGCATGATCACGATGCCAGAGCCCTTATCCGGTTTCAAGAACACAACGTCTTCCATTTCTTTCAGCTGCTTGATGGCTTGATAGTGTTCAGGTGTCAAACAGCATTGTTGTCGAATTGGCGATCAGGAGCCGTGGGAATAGAGGGCTATTGGCCGTGATGATCTCGTGCCAGCACTTTCTTTAAAAAAACGTGGATAGGCGTTTGTATAGACCTTGAGGCAGTTGTTTCAACTGGCGTGGACAACGGAGACCATCTCATTGTACTGGAGTCACTCGATAATTTGTTCCCATATTCAAAAAAGGTATCAGAGACTCTTACGAAAACCAAAGGGGACATAGTTTGATCCCAATCGTCACTAGGTTTCTAGCATCCACTATACCGGATGATTGTCTCCGGCACTCATAATATGCCGACGTAGACTTCCTGCCTGGTGGTAGACTGACTGATCTTGATTATGTTGATGACAAGGTGTTGCTATTTGACAACTTTCAAATAGCACAAACAACGCTAGGTGCTATTTCGCGTTCTGCTGGGTACTTCAGAATGTGCTTTGCAGCCTCAAACTGCAAAGTGCCTCTGCAGCGTTGCTGTGTTTATGTAGATTCAGTGTTAGATAATGAAGTCATGGAGGTTTTTGACCGATTCGTGTGTTTGGGAAGCTTTATCAACGGCGGCGGCGGCGGAAGTTTAAGGAATGAAATGGAAGCGCCTATCTCTAAGGCTATGGCAATGTTCGCTAATACAGGATACCTCTGGCGACAGAGAGGTATTTCTCTGATGCTTGGTGGTCATGTATATAAGGCAACAATGAGGGCTGTGTTACTTTACGACAGCGAAACATGGCCGCTCGGATTGGAAAACGTGAACCGTCTTCAGGTATTTGACCACCGATGTCTGCGTTCAATCGCTCGTATCGGGTCGCACCAGCGAGTAAGCAACGAGTAGGTCAGTAAGCGGATATTTCGTAGTGGTTATCAAAAGATTTCTTTTGTTCAGTCCTTACATTTGCACAGACTTCGATGGTTAGGTCATGTACTAAGGATGTCAGTTAGTCGTCTACCATCTCGGCCACTCTTTGCGGACGCTGCGGCCGACTGGTGTTAGGCGCGTGATGGACAGATGATGACCTGACGTAGAGAAATGGAGGGGTTGGTCCGGTTCCTCTTCCAGACTGGGGACCTGACGACCCCCAGAGTCAGTGGCTTAAGACATTAGGTGAGATTGCGGCTAACCAAGTTCAGTCGCGTGAATGTTGTCATTGTTTGACCGAGTTGTTCGTGAAGTGAGTGTACTTAATGAAGCGGGGCAGTGAAAGCCGTAAGGAAGTTGTTGTTTGAAAGGTGTAGGCACCTTGATTGTGAATGTTTGAATATAAATGTGGCTATTTTTTTCTCGTGTTTAGGTCTCTTCCTGATCTCTTTTTTTCTTGTCTTTCTGCACAACGTTTGCTTTCCTTCGTGGTTGTGTGGTAGTTAACCATCAGTGAGAACCACCGGTGTATTCTTGTCTACGATAATGATGATGGATAGTGGAAGTCCTTTGTGGTCCAACTGGCCAGTGCTGTTCAGCCAGGGCGTTGGCTTAATGAAAGTTGAACTGACGTTGCTCAAAACCAAACAAGACTAGAGAGGCTCAAAGAGTAACTTGAAAGAAGGAAATTGAAAACACAGGGCATGTAGAATTCCAACATGGAAGTGTATGTCAATTTATCCGATGCAATAAATAACTTGGACTGAAAAGCCAGACGAAACCTTCGGTATGCAGTATACCATCAAAGAAGAAAAGAATAGGCGACAATCCGCTTTGGTCCACATTTCTGAAAATGAAAGCTAGTGGTTTACCAGAGGGCAGGAGTGTCGGTCGATATGGATGAAAAACTATTCATATATTGTCAAGCCATCCCATTGTCGTCTGATGCACTCGTCATCTTTCCATTGACACTGCGTTATGAGTACGTTGATGACCTACCAATCCGAGGTTTTCACCTCATCCGTCACAGTGCCATGTGGTCAATTCACCACGACCGCACAGCCACCGCCCGGATTGTATTACTCCAGAAGGTGCGGTTCATGATTGGTATTACAACGCGGTTCCCGGGATTAAATTCTGGTATCGTAGCTTCTGGTCATCAACACCTCGCTTATCCATAAGGCAGCTACTTCGGCAGTCTTCCGACGGACGTACCTCAGCCAACTAATTAGCGCGGGTTCAATCTCACCCACTTTCGTGCGGCGAAGGACATCGGCGTTTGGAACCGTGCCCGAATGGCCACGATGCGGCTTAGACATTGCAACAGGAAGCCGCTGGGATGCTGCATATTCTGTTTACGCAGTGTTCATGTATCGTCGCCGCTCAACAACGTGAATGGCACCGTTGCGCACTGTTTGGTTTTCGTTTTTATGCTGTGATTCTTCCAGCCATGCCTTCGAAAACGTCTGAAAGCAACGCTGGCCTTGGCTATGCGAGCTAACAACTTACGGTCCATAGACAGATCTGGCTGAAGTCTGCATACCTATCCATAACGTCCCCTTTGATGTGGATTATGGATGCGGATTCAGCACCCCCTCCCAAAAAATGTCCTGCCCGTTTTGATATCCGGTCCGAGTTTGTTTGCCGAAATGTTGTGGCTCTTCTCGTTGGTTGTTAAAATGGAGAAACTGTATGCCGCTGGGCTGAGCCGATGCTCTTTCTAGCACCAGGGTCATGACGCCAATTTGCAACGGCAAGATAAGCCAGCGACGAACTGGCCGGTATGCCATGAACATGGTTTGTTTAGGCGTGATGGGTTACATGTGCTACCCTGGAGCCGTGCTGTAATGTGCTAGGTCTCCTTTTACACATTAACGCATACCTCTATTATAGTCCCCCCCTGTGGGTTTTCTCTATCGCTAACTGTTATAACCCGACCAGATGCACGAAACAAGCGATCGCGAAGCATGTGCTCATTTCTATCTCACATTTCAAGATCGAAGAAAGATAAACCAGTCAGGAGACTGAACCCTTTTGTTTCTATGTATTGGGACTGTTAACGGCAAATCAGCTGACCGATAGGCTCATGGTAGTCAGTCAGATAACCGTACAGCGTTGGCTATCTGCGACGAGAGGAACCCTGCCGCAACAGTCTCCGTTTTTAGTGGCAGACTGCTCGTAGAACTCCGCACTTCGGTTTATCTGTTTGATACAACTCCGCACATTCATTTCGACTCAGCATTCATTAATGAATCTCAATTGTCATTGATGTGAACATTGATTCGCATAGGCTGGTTTCGGTAACCACATTGACCTCCCTCAAAAATAAATTTGTGAAAATGCACCATTCCTGTCCAGGAAACAAGATACAAATATTTTTACATCAGGTTGCTCTATCAAAGAAACAACTCGCTTCCTTGAATCACACACGAAACGCCTTTTGGTACCTACACTGAGCTCATCACTTCTAAGAAGATTCCGTTTTACAGTCTTGTCCGACCAAATCCATCTTGACTACGCATTATCCTTAGGGTGGACCACTAACTTATTTAGATCCTTTTTTGAACAATCCTTACACGTTGCTCTGGCAAACTAAAATCTGATATTTGTTCGATTAAGAGATCTAGTCCGACGTTCTTTGAATAACAACCATATTCCATCAATCATCATAAACCAAGGTCACCAGGTGATCACTGAAACGTATGAATGTTCGGAGACTATTAGAGATTTCGTTTTCGGACCTTAATATGCGGACTTGGGTGGCCTATCTGCAACATGAACTAATGACCCCTCCGCCGGAAAACGGGAAAAAGGTACCATTCTGAACCAACTTTCTGGAGCTTCGTAGAACGATACCTAACTAAATAATATCCCTTGTAATATCTTTTCTTTCATATCATCAAGATAAAACACTGACTCTTTTTCTAATCGATAGTTAATACGTGCAAACGTTCGGTATCTGGTTATTGTTTAGACCTCGGCAGCTTGACACTATCCTCACTCGCATGTAATCGTATTGTTGCGTGATCGCGTGTACTGGATATTTAAGCCAGAATGACATTTCGGCATTGTTTTTGTTTACCTGGGTATGTGATACTTCATCATTGTGTGATGATTGCATGGTTGTCACACCATACTGCGAACTGGTGTTACTTTATAATGTACTTCCCTTTGACTGGCTTGTATCACTTCAAGGTATTACGGATAGTCTTCACGAGGCCCTAGTGTATATCGCTTATAACAGTCCTGAAGGAATAACGATGGCTTATTCACTGTGTTGCACTCATTTCGGTCGAATCGGGTATGAATAGAATGACTCGCTCAATTAAAAACACCACCACCGGAGAAACACTTGCTCTCTCCAAAAAATGTTCTTTGTTGGAGGGTTTCTGTTTTACTTTCCTACTTACGTTGAGCTGCCCTCAGTAGCCACCGATGTATAGAATACAGCTTATTTCTATCGGCTTTGTTTATTATTTATTTACTTCTATTATTTATTTCCATCGGCTATCTTCTATCGTCTTTAATCTACTATACTGTTCCCATTTCAAACAGGTACTCTACACTGATTTGGTCCGCTATTGTCCAGAAGATGTTGAAGAGGTCGTCGATTTATTGTCCGAACGTGAGCTGCGTTTGCGCACGCCGCTTGAAGAGTTAGACTTGTTACTGTCCGCACGACCGGTTGCAGAATGATTGTCCTCTCTTCGCATCAGACCAACCGGCAGCGCATACACGTCACGTTGTACAGCAGTTCATATGTTTAAAAAAAATGATTTTTCTCACCCAATGCATTTATTTATGTCGTTTTAATCGTTCTAATGGAGAATCTGGTTCCGTGCGAGTTTTCCATTGCTCGATTTGATGCCAGACTATCGGTCAGTTTCAGCCTCTGTGATAGGTTAATCTTGACAGGGTCGCTACCGACCGTGTTTGTGGAACTGACCAAGATAGTTATCTTACATGGATTGTCAATCTCTATGGATCATGGAAGCTATGCAAATGTAAACAAAATTTGGTCAGAAACATTATTCATTTCCAGTACAGCAGATTTCTCGGATCTCTGGCTGGGGGGTGTATACAAGTGCCATGTTCACGTGGCGATTCTATATTCGCTTCGTTTATTTTGATGCCAATGAGACGAATCCTGCTAGCTAATTGGTCTTCAAATGGAAAGGCTTATCGAGTCAATCTGGACAGGTATGATGATGCCATCGGTTGTCCATCAAAATAATGATGTTTGGCAAGCCGAGTAAGCTGGCAAACACACTCATGTGACTACTTGAGTACATCGTAGTCATTCGTCGAGCCAAGAAAATCACTCCTCAGTCCGGTTTGCCGATAAGTGGCCAGACAAACAAGCCAGATGGCACGATCAGAGTGTAACCATTGACCAATCAAAGGTTGTGCGTGGATACTGATTGTTTGTAAAGTAAACTCGTTCATTAAACCATGTGCGTGTAATATCATCGTCATTTTGAGATACATCCAGTGTTTGCAGCCGATACACTCGTTATAGTTTAGTGAAACGCGAGCACGGGTTCTTCACTACGTATAGACATGGTGATAGTCCATGTCTTTCGCTGTTTGTATTTTGCATAATGAATTAAATCTAATTTGTTTATATATTTAATGCCAGACCTTCACTTCAAATGGAATGTAACAATGAGATATGTGTATCAG